>KZ061545.1:75180-221034 GCA_002091835.1 Anopheles maculatus | reverse complement strand
TGTCGGTGGACCCCGTATTATTATACTGACTAAACACCGCCCGTGCCCGTTGATCGATCGGATCGATGGATGAAGATGGCGTTCATCATTCCCTTTCCCCACAATTCCTCCATTGGACCCTCTCCCACAGTGGCATCAAACTGAAGAAGCTTGCCGCTGCTGCTACTGCAATTGACATTGAGCTAATTATTATCTTTCCTGGTTGTTCGCCCGTACTCCACTTCAATCTTCACGGCGCGATGGCACACCAGCCCGATCGATCGATGGAGTTTCTTGTTTCTGGTCTTGCTGGGTTGCTTCTTTTTTCTCCTCGCTACTGCTCGGATGCACCGCATCGGATGAATCTGAACTCGCAAGAGCCCTGTTAGCAGCTTCTGTACGAGCATCGAGGGCATCATCAAACGGAGTCGTTGTGTCGGCGATACGCCCGAGACGCCGGTGCAATTTTCAACGATTGCAATTATAATCCTGCAGTGTTGTTGGGATTATAGTGAACATATCTTTCCTGACCGGTCGCTCGAGACGCCACTCTGCGGGTGGGTTTGATTAGGGGGAGGGGGTGAGAAGAATAAGAGAAAGCTTCTCTCAACATCACATTCACAAACACACACACACCAAGCGAGTTCGGTAGACGGCGGACTGAGAGTTTCTTACATAAGTCCTAACCTCCTTTTGCCATCAATCAGGTTCGTTGTTGTTTCCGTGGCCACGGTTGTACGGGATGATGTATACCACGCCAACGCGCAAAGACACTTCAAACTTCAAGCGTCCGGGCTCTTGGTGGAGAGGTTTGCTCGATGTTGTCCATCGCCAATTCTGGGGTTTTAGACGAGGGAGAGAAAGAGAGTTAGTGGATGTGTTTAAAGCTATCGGACGCCATGTGAAATCGTGTGTTTATAGCCGCAGTATATACACCCACTTGAGCCGTTTCACTTTACTACTCCGCACTCGAGAAGGGTGCCAATCGGGCCCCGTTCGACGAAACTTGACCGAGAGACTGGACCGGAGTCTGCTAAACGTGCCGGTTCTTAGGAGCCGCGGTGCGCTAAATTTCTCACCCTTCTCAAACAGATGGTCTAGTGACGGGAACAGACTGTGGCACTGTATATTGGGACGATTTTTTGTTAACAGAGCACCCAACACGGATGTGTGCGTTCGATGCATGTCACACACATGGTGCTGCTAGGGGTTGCATCGGGTCGGTTAATTATTTTACATAACAATAGGAAGGGGCACAATCCTTTCAAAAACGAGATGCAGGTGGCAAACGGTGCACTAAATCACGATTTACCGAGCAAACCGGGTAAGACACCATCAATCATAAGCGACCGACCCAAACGGTTTTGTTGGATCGGCGTGCACCAGTGTCAGTGGTGGTAAGGTTTTCGTGGTACAAAAGATCGTGCTGCGGTCGTGCCGAACCAACCGAGCCAGCGTATTCACACTCTGCTAAACGTGCCGGTTCTTAGGAGCCGCGGTGCGCTAAATTTCTCACCCTTCTCAAACAGATGGTCTAGTGACGGGAACAGACTGTGGCACTGTATATTGGGACGATTTTTTGTTAACAGAGCACCCAACACGGATGTGTGCGTTCGATGCATGTCACACACATGGTGCTGCTAGGGGTTGCATCGGGTCGGTTAATTATTTTACATAACAATAGGAAGGGGCACAATCCTTTCAAAAACGAGATGCAGGTGGCAAACGGTGCACTAAATCACGATTTACCGAGCAAACCGGGTAAGACACCATCAATCATAAGCGACCGACCCAAACGGTTTTGTCGGATCGGCGTGCACCAGTGTCAGTGGTGGTAAGGTTTTCGTGGTACAAAAGATCGTGCTGCGGTCGTACCGAACCAACCGAGCCAGCGTATTCACACTTGCATTTAATTAATTTCCCCGTTCATCGATCATCGATCCGTTCAAAGGCACACTTCGATCATTAGCGCCAGTTGCGGTTCCTAATTAAGACACACTCACACGATGGCGACGGTGATGGGTTGCAGGAGAAGATTGGGGGGAGGTTCAAGGATAATGCTACCCTTTCACGATGCGTCCACAACTCCACCGGTAGCATTTTAGGGGCGCAAAACCCTGAAACATTATTGTCAACTCATGGCGCGCGCGCACGCTACTAATGCAACAGGCGATAACGATCGGTGCATTCCGATGGTGACAAAATATGTACCGAACGGTGGGTTTTGCGTTCGAATGGAATGGAAAACTAAAGGCATTTGAGTGCATTCAGCGTTGAGTGAAGCGTGCACAACGGGGGGAGTTGGGAAAAATGACACACAGAAAAGCATAAAACATTACGGCAGCGGCAGTTGTGAAGGTGCGCTAATGCACCGTCGAAGGACGCATCAGATCAGATGGACGTGTGTTTTGCATTTGTGTGTCTATTTGACAAGGTTTTTATTGTTGTAGTTTGTGAACTTTACAGAATTCTAAACAGTTGAGAAAAACAACCAGATTAAACAGCTAAATTTTGTGAAGGTGCGCTAATGCACCGTCGAAGGACGCATCAGATCAGATGGACGTGTGTTTTGCATTTGTGTGTCTATTTGACAAGGTTTTTATTGTTGTAGTTTGTGAACTTTACAGAATTCTAAACAGTTGACATTTTCTTAACAATGTTAATTTTAAGATTCTTAGCTTGAAGTAAACTAAAGTAAAGTTTTGTCAAAGTCGCAACCAGGAAAAGAAACGAACGCCAATTTTGATGGACAACATCAATCAACTGCATTAGACAATGAGGCAAGCTACCTACCCCATTTTGTCTGCCGAGAAGAATGCAGAGGTTCCCCCAGTCGCTGCACGATTCCGAATCCGAGCATTTTCGGGTTAATTTACCAGAGCGAATAAATAATTTCTTTCCTTCGAAACATTTAACTTCTTCTTGGGGATGGGTTCTTTTGTAGGAGTAACTGGCCGACGGATCGCGTGCATCGTCGTGTGTGGGACGTTGAGAATCGAACCAAACAATCTGCCAAAAAGAAGCCACAACATGCTTCAAAAGATGCTCATACTCTGTACTGTTTGATTCGGCGTGGAAATTCACCAAGCGAGTTCGGTAGACGGCGGACTGAGAGTTTCTTACATAAGTCCTAACCTCCTTTTGCCATCAATCAGGTTCGTTGTTGTTTCCGTGGCCACGGTTGTACGGGATGATGTATACCACGCCAACGCGCAAAGACACTTCAAACTTCAAGCGTCCGGGCTCTTGGTGGAGAGGTTTGCTCGATGTTGTCCATCGCCAATTCTGGGGTTTTAGACGAGGGAGAGAAAGAGAGTTAGTGGATGTGTTTAAAGCTATCGGACGCCATGTGAAATCGTGTGTTTATAGCCGCAGTATATACACCCACTTGAGCCGTTTCACTTTACTACTCCGCACTCGAGAAGGGTGCCAATCGGGCCCCGTTCGACGAAACTTGACCGAGAGACTGGACCGAAGTCTGCCAAACGTGCCGGTTCTTAGGAGCCGCGGTGCGCTAAATTTCTCACCCTTCTCAAACAGATGGTCTAGTGACGGGAACAGACTGTGGCGCTGTATATCGGGACGATTTTTTGTTAACAGAGCACCCAACACGGATGTGTGCGTTCGGTGCATGTCACACATATGGGGCTGCTAGGGGTTGCATCGGGTCGGTTAATTATTTTACATAACAATAGGAAGGGGCACAATCCTTTCAAAAACGAGATGCAGGTGGCAAACGGTGCACTAAATCACGATTTACCGAGCAAACCGGGTAAGACACCATCAATCATAAGCGACCGACCCAAACGGTTTTGTCGGATCGGCGTGCACCAGTGTCAGTGGTGGTAAGGTTTTCGTGGTACAAAAGATCGTGCTGCGGTCGTACCGAACCAACCGAGCCAGCGTATTCACACTTGCATTTAATTAATTTCCCCGTTCATCGATCATCGATCCGTTCAAAGGCACACTTCGATCATTAGCGCCAGTTGCGGTTCCTAATTAAGACACACTCACACGATGGCGACGGTGATGGGTTGCAGGAGAAGATTGGGGGGAGGTTCAAGGATAATGCTACCCTTTCACGATGCGTCCACAACTCCACCGGTAGCATTTTAGGGGCGCAAAACCCTGAAACATTATTGTCAACTCATGGCGCGCGCGCACGCTACTAATGCAACAGGCGATAACGATCGGTGCATTCCGATGGTGACAAAATATGTACCGAACGGTGGGTTTTGCGTTCGAATGGAATGGAAAACTAAAGGCATTTGAGTGCATTCAGCGTTGAGTGAAGCGTGCACAACGGGGGGAGTTGGGAAAAATGACACACAGAAAAGCATAAAACATTACGGCAGCGGCAGTTGTGAAGGTGCGCTAATGCACCGTCGAAGGACGCATCAGATCAGATGGACGTGTGTTTTGCATTTGTGTGTCTATTTGACAAGGTTTTTATTGTTTTAGTTTGTGAACTTTACAGAATTCTAAACAGTTGACATTTTCTAAACAATGTTAATTTTAAGATTCCTAGCTTGAAGTAAACTAAAGTAAAGTTTTGTCAAAGTCGCAACCAGGAAAAGAAACGAACGCCAATTTTGATGGACAACATCAATCAACTGCATTAGACAATGAGGCAAGCTACCTACCCCATTTTGTCTGCCGAGAAGAATGCAGAGGTTCCCCCAGTCGCTGCACGATTCCGAATCCGAGCATTTTCGGGTTAATTTACCAGAGCGAATAAATAATTTCTTTCCTTCGAAACATTTAACTTATCCTTGGGGATGGGTTCTTTTGTAGGAGTAACTGGCCGACGGATCGCGTGCATTCGTCGTGTGTGGGACGTCAAGAACCGAACCAAACAATCTGCCAAAAAGAAGCCACAACATGCTCCAAAGATACTCTGTACTGTTTGATTCGGCGTGGAAATTGCGTGACCTCAGCCAGACACAGCCGAAACCCAACCCAACCGTTACTGACATATCGGGACGCATAATTTCTTTGCCCTTCAGGTCTGGCAGGACAGGACAATAGACCGGCGGAAACGAAACGGAACAAAACTCTTTGAGTGTCTGTGTGAATACAGAGTCAAACGGATTTTGCCCAATTTTTTTTTGGGGGGAATGGGAAGAAAGAATTAAATAGCCACCGACCATTGAAGGGAACATTGCTTTTTGTTCTATCGGTTGCTTTGCGTTTGAAACATTATTTAAATTCTCGCACGCCTAGCGTACGCCTTTCCTGCATGTTGACGAGCTGACAGGGACCCGGTCCTGACGCGTATGTAAAGCGAGATCGCTTTTTTATGACATCGATATAGATTTTTATATTTCAACTAGCAGCAACCCTCACAACAACAAGACCTTCCGGTCGCATGTGTGACAGAGGCGCCAGTGGTGCTCTATTTTTATCAAACAGAGTCACCCATTTTGACATACGGGATCGTAAACAGTGAATTTATGACCTCGCATGTTTCACACTAATTATGGACAATCAGTGTGTGTTTCCGCGGGTGGAAAGTCAGTGGCGGTTAAATACACCGATGGCAAAAGGAAGGAACCATCCATCCTGACCAGTCACACGGAAGGATGAGCTGCTGGTGGAGGTGATAAAAGGAGGCGTCCTTAATGGACAATTAGGAGCATTATTAATAGGCTGGCGCGTGAATGTTTGACTGGTTGGTGAGACCTGGGGGGGGAATCGATTTATGAGTCTTGCGATGAGCATCTAGACGACAAGGTTCTTCAATTTTTGGTGGTGTATTTAGACCACCAAATATTGAAGTTGAGATGGCGATTCCAATAGTTGGGTCTTCTAGAGCGAGAGAGTATCTAGTTTTATTTTGAAGAGTTCTTTAATTGCTGACCAGAACTTCTAAAAATCTAGAATCCCAATCTCGGAGTCTACTCTCTCCGGGACATCAAAATTTATTCACTATTTATGTGTTCCAATAACCAAATTTCTCGATGCATCAAACATACAATCATAAGGCACGTGCCATCACTAGCCTCCGATCATAAATTTCAATCAAAAGAGCAGGTTTTGCTCCCAAAATCAAAACCTCTCACCTGGCCTTGGACGTAGTTATGCATACTGGTTCCATTTTTATGAGACACCATTTTACCTTTGCCATCGTTACTTTGCCAATGCCCGTGACTCGCCCATCGACGCCCGCTGAGAACGTTTCGTTAATTGCCATAAAAATTTAGCTGTTCAATCTGGTTGTTTTTCTGCCCCAAAAAAAAAACCCGCAGTTGCACAAACTTCCACGCTTAGCTGCTAGTGCGATGGGTCCGAATGGACGTAGTTATGCATACTGGTTCCATTTTTATGAGACACCATTTTACCTTTGCCATCGTTACTTTGCCAATGCCCGTGACTCGCCCATCGACGCCCGCTGAGAACGTTTCGTTAATTGCCATAAAAATTTAGCTGTTCAATCTGGTTGTTTTTCTGCCCCAAAAAAACCCGCAGTTGCACAAACTTCCACGCTTAGTTGCTAGCGCGATGGGTCCGAACCTGCCTCGCCGGTGTTGGTAATAATTCCCCGATATAATTAAGCCAACTTCAGCTGTGTGTTTTTAAAATATATCTTACGCGTGTCCTTTCATCTCCGCGCCAGATCAAACGCCACCAGGAGGTCGTCATGGAGAGTGTATGAACGATGAACTGAGCCCCGGTGTAGAGGAGGCCTCAGTTTTCATGGAGTTTTTCATATATCCCTCCCCAATTTGGAATAGCCAGCGTGTGTGTTCGAATTCCGAACTCGGTCCTATGGTCGTAAATTTTACCACATGTTTTACGACCATAATCACATCATTAAGACGCTAATCCACACGCTCTAATGTGGGAGCGGTTGATCCGGCTGTGAGGGCACGGGTTACGGATGGGGGTACCTTGAGACTGAGCATTCTCAAAAATCCATACATATGGTTGTATTTTCAGTTGGAAATGATTCAACATGCTGGAAACTCGCGCTAGCAATCAGTGTGTTTTCCTTGAGATTTTTTGGAACGCATCGAAATATGCGAACGATGACAACACTGGCTTGAGAAGAAAAATGGTTGCGGGCCATCGAAGTGGAAAAAACAACAACAACCCCCGGTTTTTTTTATAATCCTTTCGTTTCAGCTTCGAATGCGAGGTAGCGATTTCGTTTCTCAAGAATGTATCCAGGATTCCTTAAAACAACTTCCAACGGTGGATCTTTTCATTTCCTTCACCGTCATGCCCATCTTTTATTATGATAAATGTCAAATTATGTGATTTTCCATTCCCGGGTTGTCGAAATTTCTCATCTACCGGGTGCGGTTCCAAGCGGATGATGGTTTCGTTCCCATTTTTTTGAAACCTTACTTCTATCTCTCTGCCTGTGCCCTCTGACAAGCACGCGAAGTCTTTTATGATTTTTTAATGGTTATCATGTGCGTCTGAGCGTGTGTTGATGCGTTTACGCATCTTGTTTTTTCTTCTATTGTTTCCCTTTCATTCGTCCACCCCAAAATTGGTGTCCATCTGGGTTTGTGTGGTGGGTCTGACTGACAATTTCGCATTTATTTACTTTTGATCATCGCACAGGACCGTTGTCAACGGGTGCTGAAAAATCACGGCGTACCCAGAGTGCGTACGCACCCAAACGACATAATCACCGTGAGCCTCATCAACCTTTGCCTTTTCCTGCTGTCGGTCTGCTGTACGTTAGGCTCCCAACCCAAAAAAAAGGGGTTCACTAGCTTCCGGGTGGAACAGTAGCGACCAGCTACCTAGCCATTCTTCGTCGGATGGAAGTTCTCTGCTTTCTGAGAGTTTGATTGATTTCACAGCTTGCGTCGTAAATTAATTAATTTCGACTTTCGTTGTCACCCAAAATTCACCCGGCGAACGAATTACCCGAGGGAACGGCGGCCCCTCGTCTGCTGGGCGAGCCCTACTCGTGGCATTGTGGGTAGGGTTTCAAAAGGGCTCACGCATCCAAACGGCAAGCTGCGTCACGGGAGCGTGAAATTGAAGATGTTTAATTCGTTCTAATTTAATTTGGCAGCGAAGAAAACGTAACCATTTCGGGCTGTTTAATTCGTTCTAATTTAATTTGGCAGCGAAGAAAACGTAACCATTTCGGGCTCGGAAAGTTACGATGGCCGGGCAATAATGACAAAATGCGGTGAAGCAATCAGTTGGCGAAGATGTCCAGAGAAGTTAGCTTTCCCTTTGATGGAGAACGGTACGATTGTGCGAGGTGAGTTTGAGATGGGAGCCAGTGAGAAGAAAAAAAGCCGAGAAGATTTCCTGCAATATTTGCTTAAGGTACGCTTAAGCGTCACCCTCGTGTTGGTTGAGTTTTACGATTTTTTGGTGGATAGTCTGGTCGGAAAATTTAACCCCACACAGAGAATTGAGAATAAAAAAGTAATCACATGATGTGCGCAGTGTTTAAAGAAAGGTAACTGCCGGTAAAGCGGTTTTTTCCCCATGCGTAACCATTTATGTTGGTGCACGAAGAAACGTTGGTCTCAGGTTGTGTGGCTCAGTCTCGTCCAACTTTTCCAACAGCCCAAAACAAAAAAAACGTGAACAAAATGATACGATTACTAGAAAGGGGACGTTAACGAATCAACGTCACAATGTGACCCATCTCGGAGCACTCCACAACAAGCGGTCCCCCCCCTGCCAAAACAAGCGGACACACTTCACTTTTCAGGTCGCCTAATTGCGCCTAACGATGATCGATTGTGATTATCGTCCACACCGGGTCGAAATGGTCGAGAAGAGAAAGGTAAACAGTGTTTTGCCTTTTCTGGTTTGTTTTCGGGAGTCTTACAGATCGTGATTGTAATCCGCGATGGTTTGCAACATATTCTGAACTGTGGACATTGAAGTCAGTCTGCTCAACTTTCCAGACCAAAGAAAAAACAGCAAATGGTCCTCGAAAAACCCCAAAAACGATTCAACAAAACCTGCAAACTTGTGCGGAAAACTTTCGACCGGGCTTGTATTTTTGCTCGAAAGCAGTGAGCAATGAGTGCGCTTTTCATAATACAAATTGGCATCGTGTAGCGTTGATGGTTTAAGGGTCTCGGAGTGCCCAGCGCAAAGAGAGAACCAAACGTCACACAAACCTTCTTGCACAATTGGTAGCTGGAGAGTCGGATTCTTGTGGCACCGAGTTGAAGTTACCGAACGGAGGACGGAGTAGAAGGTGGGATCGCCCGTCCCATCGGGTGGCGAAAAGAGTAACTTGTCGTCATTATGTAATTATTTGCAATTATTTTCTATTTAATAACAATAATCACGGGCCACTCGCACAGGGTTCGGGCTCGGCGATTGCACCACATCGTCGGCATTGCCTGTGCTGCACAGTGGTTTGTTGTGAGCAGTCGGTTGAAGTTGAGCCGGGCGCTTGCCGATAACAAGTTTCATAAAAGTATAGCTATCTACCTGAACGGGCCAGCCAGGGGGAGTTCTGGTTTATTCCGATCTGTTGTTGGTGATGGTGATGATGCCTTGTGTCTGATGTTTTATATCGAGGACTTCAAGCTGTTGGAAGAGTTAGTTTTAGAAGCATTTAGTGTTACAATTAGTTGTTGAACTCGTGATTTTGTTGCTCGGATGTATCACATCAGTAAGATAAGCTTATAAAGCCATGGGTTTATATGTGTTCTGAGATGTACTGAGGACTCTTTCCACCAAAGCAGCTACAACCTCACGATGGGTAAATCCATAGTTACAAATTGTTTTGTTTTTATTGTGGCGCACTACCAACGTTACTACTACACATCGTTAACATGACATGTTTATGCGGCTAGATTCTTCGTTGAGGGCTTAACACAGAGAGGGAGCTTAACTGCGAACTACGAGAAGTCGTCTTGCCTGAAGGGATTTTGGTGTTTTTTTTTACGAGAAGGCCTTCCATCCGAATAATCCACCATTCGGTCGGTGGTTTTGCGTCAACATTTGGCCATGTGGAAATCATAATCAGTGCATAATCTGTATTATTTATTGCCCACTGACACCCAGCCAAGCACGGCGAAAAGCGTTGCAGTGAAGCGTCCTATTCAAAACGGTTCCGATCGGTTCGATTTGTCCGGTTCATGAATATATAGATGTACGTCTGTTTATATTGCTATCCATTCGAACATACACACACATCGAAAGACGCGAATAAAATTGACAGTGACGGCGATATTAACGCACTTGTTGGGCATTTTATGACGTTTAGCGCCGGGGTCTTTGCCTCCGGCAACACAATATCCTAGAACCGAGCAGCGCGATGGCAATAAAAAACCATAACGAGGAAAATCGTTTCAGAAATTTTACTTTGTAATGTGTGGCCCTAAAAGTTGTCCGCTGCGGGTTGCCTGTTTTTTTTTTGTCGCGCACGCTGCTTTTGTTTCTCTTCGGTTGTGATTCCCTTTTGCTGCGGATGACGAACTGTTTTACGACCCACAAAGCTACCCGAACCTTCTTCGCCGTTTCCTAGCGTCGGTGGCTGTGGCAATCAATTAAACGAACATTTTTCGAACGCACCGAACGCGCCCGAAAACCCTTATCACCGGATTCTACGTCCAAGCGGGTGAGGGACATAATTTTATTACACTTAAACGGAAAAGCCGGCCAGTCCGAGGGAGAAGATGAGAAGAGTGCAAAGGCAAAAGTAGCGAACGCGGGCTCGCGCGTCACCGAGACCAGTCAATTAACAAAGCAAACAGGTCGGGGACAAAGTTTTCAATTACTTCGAAAACAGGACTCGATGGACGCGCGATCGTCGTGGCTGTCAGTTTCGTGTGGACCCGTCCTTCAGAAGCGCAACAGCAGCAACAACAAAAAACCTTGGGAAAGGAAGTTAGGGACCTCCCGGATAACGTACAACAACAAAAAAAAACCACCAGGAACAGAAGGAAAGAAATTAAACCATTAGTACTGGGGAGCGAGGGACAAAAATTGAAACAAGTGTCAGAAAAGTTCTCGGGCTAACTTATTCGCGTTACCCAGTATCGTCCGCCTTTTACCGGAATCCGGAACTTCCCGATCGGTTTCCCATCTTCACCAATAAGCCTGTGTCTCCCTCTTCGGTTCGGACCGTTGTGGTGGGACAGATGAACAAAATTTTTAATTGATTAGTGGTCAGTTTGCTTCGTTTTAGGTACTTTTTTGTTTATCTTTGCCTTTCGTGCTTCGCTTAGGTACGCTCTCCTTCTTACGGTGTCCGATAGGCGGCAACCTAACGCTGTGAAGTTTTCCTCCCTCGCTAAAGCAGCATTGGATGAGCATAGTCTTTACGGATAAATTGTTGTTTTCCCTCCGCGCAAGAAGGTAGATTTGTGCAATGTTTGGACTGGACATCAATAAAAAAACAAGCACTCAAACTTTGTATCTTCTTCCTACTGTTCGAGGGTGCTCGAAAACCATATAAAGGGATGATAATGAATTTAGCTGCTTTAAGCGTGCTGCTGCCGGAGTCTTGATGGTTCCGGGAATAATGGGTAAAAAAGAAGGTCCAAATTGTTTCGCGAATTATTTGAAGCACTTTGAATAATGTATTTAATTAAAGAGGACATCAGCGAAGAACGAAAAAAAAATGGCGCACAGAATTCGTTCTTTATTACCAGGGCCAGTTATGGAAAAATGAGATTCCAGCAAACATTCGCTGTGCAAACTATTGATTTTAGCCGTCAAAATTGATTCCTCACAAAGAAAGCTTTTTAATTAAGCGCCCTCAAAAAAATTGAGTTATCCTTTCAGCGTTTACCATCCTAAAGTCCTTCTTTTTCTTCTCCAATTTAAACGATAAAGCATTATCTTGATCAAGCGCTGGCTGGCTGGATGCTCTTTAATTTAGACACACACTCACAGGTCGGGTCATCCTGTCATCCTTCTTTTCTTGCTTTCGATGGGTGACATAAATGGGGAAAAAGAAAGTGCATCGGAGCAGCGCTGTGCACGCCCGTGCAGCGCAGAAAAGCACCCGAATAATCCACCATTCGGTCGGTGGTTTTGCGTCAACATTTGGCCATGTGGAAATCATAATCAGTGCATAATCTGTATTATTTATTGCCCACTGACACCCAGCCAAGCACGGCGAAAAGCGTTGCAGTGAAGCGTCCTATTCAAAACGGTTCCGATCGGTTCGATTTGTCCGGTTCATGAATATATAGATGTACGTCTGTTTATATTGCTATCCATTCGAACATACACACACATCGAAAGACGCGAATAAAATTGACAGTGACGGCGATATTAACGCACTTGTTGGGCATTTTATGACGTTTAGCGCCGGGGTCTTTGCCTCCGGCAACACAATATCCTAGAACCGAGCAGCGCGATGGCAATAAAAAACCATAACGAGGAAAATCGTTTCAGAAATTTTACTTTGTAATGTGTGGCCCTAAAAGTTGTCCGCTGCGGGTTGCCTGTTTTTTTTTTTGTCGCGCACGCTGCTTTTGTTTCTCTTCGGTTGTGATTCCCTTTTGCTGCGGATGACGAACTGTTTTACGACCCACAAAGCTACCCGAACCTTCTTCGCCGTTTCCTAGCGTCGGTGGCTGTGGCAATCAATTAAACGAACATTTTTCGAACGCACCGAACGCGCCCGAAAACCCTTATCACCGGATTCTACGTCCAAGCGGGTGAGGGACATAATTTTATTACACTTAAACGGAAAAGCCGGCCAGTCCGAGGGAGAAGATGAGAAGAGTGCAAAGGCAAAAGTAGCGAACGCGGGCTCGCGCGTCACCGAGACCAGTCAATTAACAAAGCAAACAGGTCGGGGACAAAGTTTTCAATTACTTCGAAAACAGGACTCGATGGACGCGCGATCGTCGTGGCTGTCAGTTCCGTGTGGACCCGTCCTTCAGAAGCGCAACGGCAACAACAAAAAAAAAACCTTGGGAAAGGAAGTTAGAGACCTCCCGGATAACGTACAAAAAAAAAAAAACCACCAGGAACAGAAGGAAAGAAATTAAACCATTAGTACTGGGGAGCGAGGGACAAAAATTGAAACAAGTGTCAGAAAACTTCTCGGGCTAACTTATTCGCGGTACCCAGTGTCGTCCGCCTTTTACCGGAATCCGGAACTTCCCGATCGGTTTCCCATCTTCACCAATAAGCCTGTGTCTCCCTCTTCGGTTCGGACCGTTGTGGTGGGACAGATGAACAAAATTTTTAATTGATTAGTGGTCAGTTTGCTTCGTTTTAGGTACTTTTTTGTTTATCTTTGCCTTTCGTGCTTCGCTTAGGTACGCTCTCCTTCTTACGGTGTCCGATAGGCGGCAACCTAACGCTGTGAAGTTTTCCTCCCTCGCTAAAGCAGCATTGGATGAGCATAGTCTTTACGGATAAATTGTTGTTTTCCCTCCGCGCAAGAAGGTAGATTTGTGCAATGTTTGGACTGGACATCAATAAAAAAACAAGCACTCAAACTTTGTATCTTCTTCCTACTGTTCGAGGGTGCTCGAAAACCATATAAAGGGATGATAATGAATTTAGCTGCTTTAAGCGTGCTGCTGCCGGAGTCTTGATGGTTCCGGGAATAATGGGTAAAAAAGAAGGTCCAAATTGTTTCGCGAATTATTTGAAGCACTTTGAATAATGTATTTAATTAAAGAGGACATCAGCGAAGAACGAAAAAAAAATGGCGCACAGAATTCGTTCTTTATTACCAGGGCCAGTTATGGAAAAATGAGATTCCAGCAAACATTCGCTGTGCAAACTATTGATTTTAGCCGTCAAAATTGATTCCTCACAAAGAAAGCTTTTTAATTAAGCGCCCTCAAAAAAATTGAGTTATCCTTTCAGCGTTTACCATCCTAAAGTCCTTCTTTTTCTTCTCCAATTTAAACGATAAAGCATTATCTTGATCAAGCGCTGGCTGGCTGGATGCTCTTTAATTTAGACACACACTCACAGGTCGGGTCATCCTGTCATCCTTCTTTTCTTGCTTTCGATGGGTGACATAAATGGGGAAAAAGAAAGTGCATCGGAGCAGCGCTGTGCACGCCCGTGCAGCGCAGAAAAGCACATTTAATGCAAATGTGGCAGCACCCACAGAATACGCCACACGCTGTACACGCTGTACAGTGCGGATGGAAAGAATGGAAACAGAAGTACAACGACGAACGAAAAAAAAAATGCCGCTCATTATTCATTCATCATCGTAAAAGATTAGTGATGGCAGATAGCGCGCAACGTTCGGAAAGCAGTGTTTGCAACCGCTTCTAAGGAAAATGCAAACGGAACGGAGGAGTCCGGACGGCCAAACGGAATGGGTAGGGAGGGAGTAGAGAGTGAGGGTAATGCAAAAATTTAAAAAAACCATCAAGCACTCGGGTGGCCACTCGCACCCATTCCCGTCACCATGTTTGTTTATTTTTGCATCCATTTTGTATTCGGTTTTTGGGTGGAACTTGCACGGGAACTCTGAACCGATTTCCTGAGTTTGTGTGTGAGGATTTGATAATTTGTGGAAGAAAAGGTTTTGGTTTAGAAATAGAATATACAGGAGTTTTGAGAGGTTAAGCTTTCAAAGACTTCAACTCAAATGAGAACGAAGATTTTATGGTCAAAAGCATCGTGCAGCAGATGACATTGCAACTGTCAACAACTCTCTTCTCATGTCAAGTGTTGATCTTGGTATTGTAATCCTCAATAGTGGTCAAGTGTGGAACTTGATAATTCCAATGAATTCCGAACTTGAGTTTGAGCTGAGCTTTTGACGTAACATCTACTGCCATTGCGATTTCTACATCCTAATGTTGTCTTATCAATTGAACAGCTCTGTAAGATCTTGAAGATATGCTTCTGTTTGGTTAATTTCCCATTTTAAAGCTTCATTTACGTTGGTTCCTTCAAGGGTTTGGGGACCTAAATCAAGGCCTAGGTCAGTCGGCAATAGGTTTGTTTGGTTGGAACTCTTCGCTCAAAAAAGGCAACCTGACCCCACGGAACGGGTCGACGAAGCAAAACGATGCTAAGAAGAGAAAAAAATAAACCCCCCTTAGACCAATCGGATTGATCAACCCGAACCGACACCACCGCTGGGCGAAGGTGGCGTGTGGAATAGAGGCGAGAGCGAGAGCAAAACATGTCGCGACTTATACGGGCATCCGAAGGACACTCACGTACCGGTCCCGGGCTCATCGGTGGTGGCGGTTGTGTTGCAGGGCAT
This sequence comes from Anopheles maculatus, assembly GCA_002091835.1. Taxonomy (NCBI): domain Eukaryota; kingdom Metazoa; phylum Arthropoda; class Insecta; order Diptera; family Culicidae; genus Anopheles; species Anopheles maculatus. The sequence continues at coordinate 205,901 of KZ061545.1, read as the reverse complement.
ACAGATCGGTTCATTGCGAAAACACTTCCTCATCCGCGACCGCTTACGCATTCGCAGGCAACTTTTGCAGCCTGCGTTGCGGGTGCTTATACGATTTATGCATTTTTATAAATGCAGCAGCAATCCGCGCTCGTCGAGCATCGCGCCAGGTTGAAGGCGATACTGACGGCTGACGGTCGATGATGATGATGATGTCGATGGTGACACTAATGTGTCCGACAGACGGATGAAGGGATTCTGTTTGATTGCGGAAATGGAAACGGGCGATAATAATTTCTGCACACTAACCTTTCGTTTAAGCTTCAAGCTCCAGCTCCAACGCCCACTGTATCGTTCTGCTAAAGCGCAACAATAAAAACACACACAGAGTCTTTCACTGTTCCGACACGGTGTTTTTTGTGTGTGTTTTTAATTTATTTAGTAAAAAAAAGGAAAATGGGTGACAGTTTAATTTTTTACTCACGGCGTAGATTTTATTTTCCGCCCAACAGAAGAACCTGGACCAGGGTAGATTAATTTAACCATATGTTGTTGTCAGCCGGTGGCTATTCGGTCGTTTGCTCGTAACATGGTTAAACAACACAAATATGGAGGTTTTTTTCTGCAACTCCACGAGAATGTTATAGAGAGCGTTAGAAAAAACACGTCGTCGTTCCTAAAATCTCTCCACCAGCTTCATCACCATGATGGCGTTCCATGTTCCTAAAGCAGACATCTATTGGTGGTTTGCTGGCGAAAACTGGGTTCTAAAACAAACTGGTATAAAATGATCTGGGGGGTTTTTCCTTATGCTCGGAATCTAGTTATCAGGACGTCCACAATGCCCCGAGATTCAAGTCACAACACAGCTAGAAGGGCAGAGAGACACCAGCAAGAACGACAAAGAGAGAGAGGGAGAGTAAAAAACTCTATTATAAAGTATAATTTATAACTGCCACGCTTGTCACTGTGGCCGGGGCCGTTGTTTCGTTGCCGGCTGTCGACCAATATTGTCCACCCGCCCTGGAAATGGCCGAAGGGTAGTACATCCACGTTGAACATAATAAACTTACACGCATGACGGAGCGGTTGCTTCCATCGCCCGTTGACCGTTCGACCACGGCCAACGAAAAACCACGGCGATCTGTGATGAAAGTCGTACCCGGTCGAGCTCCGGACCGAGGTTAAGGCCATGCAAATGTTCGCTACTCTCGGATGGCGCCGGTGGGTTTGGGGCATTTTTATTTCGTGGACAGGATTTTTCCAGCGATAAATGTCAATCAGATGGTATGTGGCAGGAGCGCGCTCGCTCTGTTGGGATGGGATTGTAATTTCATTAGCCTACGACCTACGCCGGCTGCTGAAGTGAGTTACTCTGTTTGCGACCGAACCATGTGTGTGTGTGTGTGGTCCTTTTACAATATCCAAACATTTATGTGGCGCACGAAACAAGCTTACGGTTGAATTAAAAATGAGTCCTCGCTGCCAGTTTGGGGAATGTTGGGACGCTGAGGACAAGCTGCCCCTTGTACGAAGGGATTTATTTTTCATCGCCATAGTAAAATCTGAATGTACGTTCCCCTGCTTACGCTGATGCCTGATGGCAATAAGGACTATAATCCTGTGTTCCGCCGAAAAGAACTGCAAAACATCAAACGAATCTGTTTCGCTGAAACACTTTGCCCGGTCGCGCGGTCGCTGACAGAGTTTTGAGAGCGCTTTTCCACAAAACTCCGGTCCGGTAATGGAAGGCTTTTAACCTGGGTTCTATGGGAGAGGTCACCGCCGTTGGTGGAAGTCTCCTTTTTCTTTTTAATGGTCCATTGAAGAACGCCGACCATGTCTAGGGGGAGTCGGGATCGGTGACTAACGCGAATGTCAAAGCTTGTGCTCAAGGGGCCCACTGGAACGAAAAACGTTTTGTTCAGCGTCGAGTCCTCGGGGTCCCATAGATCTTTACGCCGAATCTCTTTGATGCCATCATTTCACTAAGCGCCATTTTGTTTGCCCTCCGTTTCTTCCATCCACAGACGAAAAAACACAGCCCGGGCCACATCAAGCGACCGATGAATCCGTTCATGGTGTGGAGCCAGATTGAGCGGCGCAAGATCTGCGAGGTAACGCCGGATATGCACAATGCGGTCATCTCGAAGAATCTTGGCCAGCGCTGGAAGCAGCTGAGCCCGGCCGAACGTCAGCCGTTCGTCGAGGAAGCGGAACGTTTGCGCAAGCTGCACACGCAGGAGTATCCCAACTACAAGTACCGTCCAAAGAAGAAGCAAGTCAAGGGTGGATCTGGTGGTGGTGGAGGAACGGGCAGCTCGTCCAAGTGTTCGTCCTCCTCGACGGGTGCCGGTTCACCCGCCCTGTCCACATCATCGTCCTCGTCCTCCTCCTCCTCGTCGACAGGTTCGCCCGAATCGGTGTCGTCTCGGGATAGTTGCGGATCGTCGAGCAGTTCCTCGTCGTCGTCGTCGTCGTCGGTAGGTGGTAAGTCACCGGCATCTTCCGGTAAGCGGAGCCGAACCGCTAGCGGGAAGGTCACCAAGGCCGGTGCCGCCAATGGTGCGGGTTCGCTCAAGGGCAAAAAGCAAGTTATCAACCACGAGCTGGCCCAACCGATGATGGCGGCCGTGGCGACGCCCGCCACAGTGACGTCGCTTGCAGCCCAGCCGGACTGTTACTCGCTCGCGGCAACCAAACTGCTGCCCAACTCACCGGAGAGTGCCACACTGTACGACGAACGGTCGTTGATCTCGCCCGAGCCCACGTTCGGTCCGTTCTCGGAGGGTACGCCGATTTTCATCCCATCGCCGGGCCACAACGTGTTCGTGGTGGAGGAAAGCAATCACTTCGACCACGAGGCCAAAAGTTTGCTGTACGCGAACGGTACCTCGTCCGATCTCACCGGTGACAGTGTGGGGAGTCCGCTGGGCCATAGTGCCGCCACCCCGAACCACATCACCTCCTCCGCCTCCGCCACTACAACCACCAACAACACCTCCAGCCAGAGCAGTCACGTCGGCAACCACGTGACGTCCTGCAACAGTCCGCATCCTCAGCATCACAATCAGGCGCAACACCAACACAATCAGCAGCAACACAACAACAACAACAACAACAACAACAGTCTTCAGATGAACAACAATCACCTCCAGCACCAGCAGCAAACGACGCCGTCCGTCAAGTCCGTCTACACCGACAGTGACGGTGACTGCGTAAAGACGGAGAAGTACTACGAGGACGATGAGTGCCCGAGCGATCGGTTCGGCAGCATGCTGGACGACAGCTGTCTGGACGGTGTGACCGGCATCAACCGAATAGACGACTCGCTAGATCTGGGCCCTGGCTCGGTAGGTTCTGCCGGTGTACCTCCCGGTGCTGGAGCTTGTTTCAGCGAGATTGTCACCTTCAATGGACATTTCTCGCTGCAAAACTCGGCCCAGCATCAGCAGCAACAGCAGCAACAGCAATTACACCAGTCACATCACCTCAACCAGCAACAGCAGCAGCAGCGTGGCACACTAGCGAGCTTTACCGAAATTACCAACGGACAACAGTGCCACCAGCCGCTACAGCTGCAACCGTTCCAGTTCTCCCTGGCGAACCAGCCCCTGGTCGCGAACAGCCTTCACCAACAGCACCAACAGCAGCAGCAGCAACAGCAGCAGCATCAACACCAGAGCCAGCAACAGTTCCAGCTACCGCTGCGGCAGTACAGCTGCCAGCAGGTAGGTGTGGTAGACTCGCAGGTCGCCGTCGAAAGTATGGGCAGCCTGCCCCTGCTGGCCGAAACGTCGCTGGTCCCCAACTGTCAGCCTTCCCCGTCGGTGGACGGGTTCGGTGCGGCGTCCCTATCGCTCGGCGTGCTGGACGATACCATCATCGACAGCAGCAGCCAGACGGACGTGCTGCTCGATATGCTCGGGACCGCCAACTACACCTTCGAGGGGCTCGAAACGGCATCGTCCTCCAGCGGCTCCCACCTAGAGTTCATCACCGAGGACAACAGTATTTTGCTGTCCGAGTCGAACCTGATCGGTTACAACGTTTAAGGTGACGCGGAACCGGTGAGCGAACCTGTACCCCTCCCCTAAATACACACAGCCAACCCCACACATACACATACAAATACAAATACAGAGAATTCAATTTTTACATACGGACATTAGCTGGCAGACATAGGCGTGATGTCACAGCAAAAGAAAAAGGAAAAAACACTAAGTAAGGATAAAGAAAAACCTTTGCTGAACCATTTCATCGTCCTCCAGCGGCTCCCACCTAGAGGTCATCACCGAGGACAACAGTATTTTCCTGTCCGAGTCGAACCTGATCGGTTACAACGTTTAAGGTGACGCGGAACCGGTGAGCGAACCTGTACCCCTCCCCTAAATACACACAGCCAACCCCACACATACACATACAAATACAAATACAGAGAATTCAATTTTTACATACGGACATTAGCTGGCAGACATAGGCGTGATGTCACAGCAAAAGAAAAAGGAAAAAACACTAAGTAAGGATAAAGAAAAACCTTTGCTGAACCATTTTATCACTGGGTAAATAGAAGTAGAAAACAAAAAGTGAGTTAAAGAAGAAGAAGAAACGGCAAAACAAAGAGAAACAGAAAACAAATGAAGAAGAACGAGCGAGTTGGTTAAGGAGAAGAAAATAAGTGCTTTATCAAATGAGGTGCATGATTGGTAGAACGCGTGACCGAGATGTGTATGTGTGCGTGTGTGTGTGTGTGTGTGTGTGTGTGTGAGAATGCAAACGACACTTGTAAAGAAAAGCGAATGTTTTTGTGCGATACATTAGCAAAGTAAGGCATAAAGTTAAGCTGGTACGTGCTGGTACGTGTGTCAAGTTTTGCAATATAAAAGTATGCAATATAAAGCAAACAGAAGGATGAGAAAAAGAACGAGGAACACAGAAAGTAAGTAAGTAAGGAAACACAAAAGTTAAGGAGAGAAGTAAAACAAGCATACAGTTAAATAAAAATAAAACATCCAAACACAAAACAAACAAGCGATTCAGAGCTTAAGAAGAAAATAGGTAACACAACAACGGCAACAGTACGGAAAGAAAGTGGTTTGGTGAGAGGAGAAAACAAAACAAAATGAAGGAGATAATTTAAGGTGAGCGCTGCGCACAGACCAGACCAGGGGTGAGTGAATGGATGCGTGAGTGAGCTGAGTGTACTGAGTGAACTCACCGTTGGGTGATACAGAGCGTACTAAAGAAAAGCAGAGTGAGTGAAGATGGGTTTTTGGAAGTCGGCAGAGGTGAGGTGAGTGTTTTTTTTTTTTGGTGGGTCGATCAACAACTACTACAACTCAATATTGGTGCAAAAAAAGAGCGTGCGAAGTGTGTTAAAAAAAACGGTTTGGAATTTTTGGGTTCAAATCGGACAACGGCTATCCCAATAGTCTTGTGCAATTTTTGTAATTAAAAATAGCTCACGTACTTCTTGACTACGCCGAAACGAGTAGGGATGCCATCTCAAGCCCAAGTTTTGTTGGAATTCCAACAATGGTAAATGGTACGGTACGTGTTTTTTTAATAGAGTACGATTTATTAATAAATCGCTCGTTCCTGGAACTTCTTGGATTGTCGGAAATCGTTCCTCCAAGCATTTGTAAAATTGTGTATTGTAAGAGGACTTGAGGTAGACATTGCATTTCCGTTTGGAATTTTGTGTCTATCCTCCTGCCTCTGGTGTTCTGGTGGACCTTTTGTGATGGACTAGACGAAATTTTAAGTTCCCACAGGAACTGGACCTCATCCTGGAAAAGCAGAGAGAGTGAAAGAACGCCCGCGTTCTTTAATAAAGGTGAAACAATTTGATTAATGTAATGCCCGGACATTCGGGTGCGCGGCCCAAGGATCAGTGTTGGTAGGCAGAGTCCCCGGCGTCTGCCGGTAAAGAGGTGTTTTTATTAAATTTCTTTCACGCTTCAAGAAACCAACCAGCCGGCAGCAGCAGCATAAGAAAGCTAATAGAAAACTGCACGCTCGCTGTCGAACCAACCGACACGGTTGGTACACAGGTTTTCCCGGTGTACATTATCCTATTTTCGTCCCATTTCTTCTCTCACTCCGGGACATTATGGAGGACGGTGAGCTGGTCTGGAGTAAAAGAGGAAGTGAAGGAAAATTCCAGATTCCGCTGCGAGTATCGTGTCGAATGTGCGATAATACTAAACCGATGAGTTCCACCGTCCAGGATTTCTTCCTGTGCTGCATTTTGCTCACAAAATAATCGAAATTCAGCTACGCCACGGATATATGCACGGAAGGTTTTTTTGGTTCGGTGTTTCCAAAAATCGAAGATATTGAAAACAGCCCCGCCAGGCAGGGTTTGGGTTTATTATCCTCCGGGGTTTCTTGGGTCGATTCGCTGATTTTGCTTGCCTTTTTTTTTCTACCGTCAAAATTGTTACTCTACATTGGCTTTTATTCGGTTTTCGGGTGTGTGTGTATGTGTGCCCTCAATCGTGAGCCAATCTCCAGATTGGGAAAATTGTGTGCCACCTCTCTCAAGCCATTCTCCCCATTACCGATGAATCCTGGAACGATTTCTACTAGAAAAATCTTAAAATATATCTGCTACCCTTTCCAACTCAACCAACCCAAAAAAAAAAACAACACAGGAGTTTAGGATTTTTCTTCGATTTTCTCTTTACACTTTACGATTTTCCCAAACAAAAAAAAAACTGAAACCCCGGGAACGACCTGCAAACTGGGATGATTGAGCATTACGAGCCATTTTCTTTCTCGGGACCAGCTGGTGTGTTTTTCTCGCCTCCGGATAAGGATTGGTTTGATTTGGTTGCTCACGGCCGCCGGAGGAGTCGCACAGAACGCCGGGGAACGGGGATGTTTAACACACTTCACAGCGGATGTTGGAAATGATGAGTTGAGTTGTGAGCTTTGAGCATCGGAAGCGACGGAAGAAAAGGTCGCCAGCAGAGTTCAATGGTTGGGCAGGGGTTGTACCACCGTTCTGAATGGTCAATTTATGAACTTGATGATTTGAACATGTTAGGCAAGATTTTGGTTTTTGTTTTGTTCGCACGCCCCCCAAAAGCACCACCACCACCACCTCAATCTGCCCGCTTGCCCGTGTACAGGTGGAAGATGAACGATGAATGTAGATGGTTAAGATATGTTTAGTTTGTCTTACTATAAGAATCTAGCTGTTGATGTTATACATTATGTTTAAAGCACATTGTACATGTTTGAATTATGTTGGTTAGCGGTAGGCTGTCGTCATATTGTTTGTCTAGGTTTTTGTTTGTGTTTTGTTTTTGCCCAATTGTTTCCCCCCCCCCCTCGATGAACGATGAATATAGATGGTTAAGATATGTTTAGTTTGTCTTACTATAAGAATCTAGCTGTTGATGTTATACATTATGTTTAAAGCACATTGTACATGTTTGAATTATGTTGGTTAGCGGTAGGCTGTCGTCATATTGTTTGTCTAGGTTTTTGTTTGTGTTTTGTTTTTGACCAATTGTTTCCTCCCCCCCTTTCAAAATGTTCCGGGCCATCCCCTCACGGCTTTCTCTCGATGTGACATTGTGTTTTCCCTCCCGCGAAAATCTCCCCATTTTGCATTCGGATCGGATCGTTAGTATAAGTGAGAGAAACACAACAAGAAAAAAAAACTAAATTGAAACCCTTTCTTATAAGAAACACTCACATTAATCCTAACCATATACTTTAAACACACACACACACTGTTTCTATGTTTAGGCGCTATAATTATCCTATAAGACGTGAGATACTTTATTAAAGGGTTGCATCCAAATCCCACAAAACCCCCCCCGGTTTTTTCAAAAATTATCGCTCCCAATCATTCATCCGATCGGTTAAGTGAAACTCTAGGCAGATAGATGGTGGAGAAGAACTAAAGTTTAAAAGTTACTAGTACTACAACAAAAAAACAAACAAAATTAAACAAAACCACGAACGCCAAGCAGACGGAGACACAAAGGTCGACGATGGTGTAACACACTGTAGATATGAAAATAAAGAAAACTAAGCTGAATATGTGATTAAAAGTAATGGATTAAGGCAAAGTAAACAACGCTAAACGAAACACGCCCGAAGGCAAACGTACTGTGGCAGTGAGATGGGCGCCCGGTCAGTCGGTAGGGGAAGTTGCGAAACTTTTGCAGCAGGAAGCAGTAACGAAACAACAAAAAAGAAACGCAGAAAAAAAAAAAACAACACAGGAGTTTAGGATTTTTCTTCGATTTTCTCTTTACACTTTACGATTTTTTCCACCAAAAAAAGAAAACTGAAACCCCGGGAACGACCTGCAAACTGGGATGATTGAGCATTACGAGCCATTTTCTTTCTCGGGACCAGCTGGTGTGTTTTTCTCGCCTCCGGATAAGGATTGGTTTGATTTGGTTGCTCACGGCCGCCGGAGGAGTCGCACAGAACGCCGGGGAACGGGGATGTTTAACACACTTCACAGCGGATGTTGGAAATGATGAGTTGAGTTGTGAGCTTTGAGCATCGGAAGCGACGGAAGAAAAGGTCGACAGCAGAGTTCAATGGTTGGGCCGGGGTTGTACCACCGTTCTGAATGGTCAATTTATGAACTTGATGATTTGAACATGTTAGGCAAGATTTTGGTTTTTGTTTTGTTCGCACGCCCCCCCAAAAGCACCACTACCACCACCACCACCTCAATCTGCCCGCTTGCCCGTGTACAGGTGGAAGATGAACGATGAATGTAGATGGTTAAGGTATGTTTAGTTTGTCTTACTATAAGAATCTAGCTGTTGATGTTATACATTACGTTTAAAGCACATTGTACATGTTTGAATTATGTTGGTTAGCGGTAGGCTGTCGTCATATTGTTTGTCTAGGTTTTTGTTTGTGTTTTGTTTTTGACCAATTGTTTCCTCCCCCCCCTTCAAAATGTTCCGGGCCATCCCCTCACGGCTTTCTCTCGATGTGACATTGTGTTTTCCCTCCCGCGAAAATCTCCCCATTTTGCATTCGGATCGGATCGTTAGTATAAGTGAGAGAAACACAACAAGAAAAGAAAAAACTAAATTGAAAACCTTTCTTATAAGAAACACTCACATTAATCCTAACCATATACTTTAAACACACACACACTGTTTCTATGTTTAGGCGCTATAATTATCCTATAAGACGTGAGATACTTTATTAAAGGGTTGCATCCAAATCCCACAAAAAACCCCGGTTTTTTCAAGAATTATCGCTCCCAATCATTCATCCGATCGGTTAAGTGAAACTCTAGGCAGATAGAAGGTGGAGATGAACTAAAGTTTAAAAGTAACTAGTACTACAACAACAAAAAAAAAACAAACAAAATTAAACAAAACCACGAACGCCAAGCAGACGGAGACACAAAGGTCGACGATGGTGTAACACACTGTAGATATGAAAATAAAGAAAACTAAGCTGAATATGTGATTAAAAGTAATGGATTAAGGCAAAGTAAACAACGCTAAACGAAACACGCCCGAAGGCAAACGTACTGTGGCAGTGAGATGGGCGCCCGGTCAGTCGGTAGGGGAAGTTGCGAAACTTTTGCAGCAGGAAGCAGTAACGAAACAACAAAAAAGAAACGCAGAAGAAGAGAAGATTTAAGCTAGCAGTAGATATAACGTATTTGTGTAAAGTTAGTGAAGCGTTAATGGCGCTACTACTGTTAAGAGAGTTAAGCGAGCGATTAGCGCAGCAACAGTAATCCAAAATTTGGCTAAACTGTGACGTAAGAAAATAGGAAAACAGAACATACAAAATAAAAACACGAACGAGAGTAAACTACAGTTGGTGTAGCAAGTGTGCCAAAACACTTGCAAAGTCCTATCGCGTTAATACATAAACACTACCCAAAAACAGACACTCGACAGAGAGACACACACACACAGAGCGAAGTAAAAGTTTCCCTCCATGGGTGCGTCCATGGTTGCCAAAGGGCCAGGGTCAGTGGAAAAAAAAGGAAAACAAACCGGCTAAACTATTTTATAAATGTTACCCTTTCGCACACACAGACACACCGGAAACAAGACACGTTACAGCGGTACACTTTGTTTACGTTTCAGTTGTTAGATAAGGTATTACTACTAATTACGGTTACTATTACAAACTACTACTGGTAAACACCTATTATAAACTACTACCGATAATCGCTGCGCCTGTTTGCGCATGAACATTGAAGGCATCAATAGAGAACTACCTACTGAAAAAAAAATCTGTTTAATTTTGCTTATTGTTTTCTCATTTGTTCGCTTCGTTGTTCGATGACGGTTTTTTTGTTTTGTTTTTGGCTGCAGCATTTTTCCTGACGATGATGAAAGTTCCTGGCGTTTCGCACGATATGGTTTACAGGTTTGAGCAAGGTTTCGTGGTTTGTTACCGTCGTGTGTGAGAAACATAATTTCCACTTAATATTGCTGCTAGTGTGTTTGTGTGTGTACGTGTGTTGCGCTCAGCAAGTCCTACGGTGCTCCCAGCAATAGATGTGTTCAGTAGCAACAACCAAACACGTAGCAAACTGTTTGTGGTAAGAACTGTGGGCACTCTTTTCAGTAAAGTTGACTGCTTGATCCTCCTGGAATTAGCTTTTATTTGCGTAAGAAACAAAACATAGAAAACTCAGAACTAAAAACAAAAAATATCAGGGAAACACTTTCGGAAGCAACGGACACTTACCAAAACTACATAGAACTCGAGAAAGAAAGCGGGAAGTGTAAGCTTTTTAAATACTATTTTTGTACCAAGTTTCATATGGAGAGAAGGCAGAGCAAAACGAAACAACAAATCCATAGTGAGCAGTGTTTAGTGGTGACAGAAGAGACTAAATAAACCAGTAAATCAAACAACTACAAGCATACATCGAAAAAACGGAAAGCCAGACCAGAAATAGAGTAGTGACGGAAAACGCAAACTTCATACGCAAACAAAAACTCGCAAACCGTGACAGCAATATGTTCCGAAAGTTTCATACAAAAATCACACACAGTGAAATATTGAACATTTTAAACAGAAAAATCACTACTGGGCACACAGATTTTTAAAAACGCCGCGTTAAACAATTACCGCCCGTTTGGTGTATCAGCTGTTACAAATTTACAACGAACGGTGTAAAGAAGATAACGCATGAACCAGTAAAGGTAAAGTAAGGTAATAAATAAAACATAACAGAAACAACACTCTCAACCACACAGCAAAACACACATCAACACATAAACCAAAAAAAAACCCAAGAGCATCTACAGCAAGGTTCAAATCGCAAAACGCAAAACAAACGGTTTTACTTACCTATTAGTAAAAAGCGTAATAAACAAAACAAAAACCAACGGAAGCAAAATAAAATGAAACAAATTACAAAAACTCAGGAAGATAAAACAAACAAAAAACAAATTCTTGCGAAACTAATGAAAAAAAGAAAACAAAAACTATAGCAATCTTTGTGGTGTAGAAAATGAGCAAACAGTACGAAACGAATGCGAATAGCGGGTTTTGGGTTTGTTTTAATCAAAACAAGAAAGGACTTCAAATGCAATTTTTAGTTTTTGTTTTTAATAGATGTGCGCAAATAGTTGCTGAAGAAAATAGATGAATAAAAGCTCAACTAGCAGCAGCAAAAAAACTCATAACCGGTCACTTAACGAAAAGCCTACGAAGAGTGGTGCGAAAAAGTGATAAACAGAAACGAAAATGGTCCTTTTTTGCAGGATAAAGTAAACCTAACGCATCGTGTCACAACATTGAGTCAATCTGGTGACAGAACTGTTCAACTTAATCCACTGTTACCGAAGACACTCCGGGGAACGGATGTATCATTCGAACCCGAGACAATGTTGCGTTGGGAATCAATAAAACAGTTTGAGTTTTACAGAACAATAACACACATTCAAACACACTCTTAGAAAGCATACACACGCCCATGAAAAAAACAAATTTACATCCGTAACAATCATTACTGAGAACAATCGATAAGAAACAATTTACATTTTACAGCAGCAATTTCTCACTTTGCAAAACACTGACTCACATCGCTCCGCAGCTGGGAAGGATGTAGATTTTAATAGTGAATTAAATTGTTTGGAGCATTGGTTCTTGTTGGATAGCCGAACGGCAGTTTTTGGTTTTGGCAACAACACATCAATCAATTCACAACCAAATTCCTTACCAACCGAAAAACTCATGCAGAACTCTTGTTAAATGTAAGGGCTAAATCATAAGCGTTACCGTTTAGCGCAGAACAAATGGGTTAAAAAATCAATCGTGTTAGTGTCGATGTTAGTAGTAGTTTTCTTGGCTAAAAACACACATAAATCGCTTAGGTCTTACACATTACATATAGCGAGGACCTAATGCAAGTTGTGCAAATCAAAACAAAAAAAAAAGGTAAAGTAAGGTAATAAATAAAACATAACAGAAACAACACTCTCAACCACACAGCAAAACACACATCAACACATAAACCAAAAAAAAACCCAAGAGCATCTACAGCAAGGTTCAAATAGCAAAACGCAAAACAAACGGTTTTACTTACCTATTAGTAAAAAGCGTAATAAACAAAACAAAAACCAACGGAAGCAAAATAAAATGAAACAAATTACAAAAACTCAGGAAGATAAAACAAACAAAAAACAAATTCTTGCGAAACTAATGAAAAAAAGAAAACAAAAACTATAGCAATCTTTGTGGTGTAGAAAATGAGCAAACAGTACGAAACGAATGCGAATAGCGGGTTTTGGGTTTGTTTTAATCAAAACAAGAAAGGACTTCAAATGCAATTTTTAGTTTTTGTTTTTAATAGATGTGCGCAAATAGTTGCTGAAGAAAATAGATGAATAAAAGCTCAACTAGCAGCAGCAAAAAAACTCATAACCGGTCACTTAACGAAAAGCCTACGAAGAGTGGTGCGAAAAAGTGATAAACAGAAACGAAAATGGTCCTTTTTTGCAGGATAAAGTAAACCTAACGCATCGTGTCACAACATTGAGTCAATCTGGTGACAGAACTGTTCAACTTAATCCACTGTTACCGAAGACACTCCGGGGAACGGATGTATCATTCGAACCCGAGACAATGTTGCGTTGGGAATCAATAAAACAGTTTGAGTTTTACAGAACAATAACACACATTCAAACACACTCTTAGAAAGCATACACACGCCCATGAAAAAAACAAATTTACATCCGTAACAATCATTACTGAGAACAATCGATAAGAAACAATTTACATTTTACAGCAGCAATTTCTCACTTTGCAAAACACTGACTCACATCGCTCCGCAGCTGGGAAGGATGTAGATTTTAATAGTGAATTAAATTGTTTGGAGCATTGGTTCTTGTTGGATAGCCGAACGGCAGTTTTTGGTTTTGGCAACAACACATCAATCAATTCACAACCAAATTCCTTACCAACCGAAAAACTCATGCAGAACTCTTGTTAAATGTAAGGGCTAAATCATAAGCGTTACCGTTTAGCGCAGAACAAATGGGTTAAAAAATCAATCGTGTTAGTGTCGATGTTAGTAGTAGTTTTCTTGGCTAAAAACACACATAAATCGCTTAGGTCTTACACATTACATATAGCGAGGACCTAATGCAAGTTGTGCAAATCAAAACAAAAAAAAAGGCTTACAGTTTACAGATGTGTCCGTTACGATGTTCCAAGGGCGGGGCGTTAAAGACTCCAGAAGTCCAGAGTCGGGTCAAGTCATCCAAGACTGAACTACTTCTACTGCTACTACTCTCCAACCAATCAGACCGAGATCGTAGACCAAATGACTTCCTTTCTTTAAGCAACGTTCTTATTGCCTCGTGCTGTTGTTAGAAGTGTTTGCTTTCGTCCCATTTTTCTCAAAACCAAAACAAGTAACAAAACCTTAACAGTTACAAACATATCGTGATTTTGTTGGTTAAACTCCTGTCAAATGACGTTTCATTCATTATGGATCCTTATTGCTTGTTTGGATACATTTTTTGAAACTTTACCTTTTCATAATCGATCTCACAACCATGCGAGGTATTAAACGCCAATTTTTCGCAGACAATCTTACAATCTTACTCATTACGAAACTCCCTCGTTCACTGTGTTTCGGTTTTCTCAGACAAAACAGCTGTTATGGGACAACAAATGGGAAATAGAAGAAGAAATAAACTTAGCTTTGAACTTTTGTGACAAATCGAACGATTATCGCGAGAGACACACATTGCAGGAGGAATCAACACTTTGTTCTGATTGGGATAGGCAGAATGAAAGACATTGAAGCAACCGAGTACTGCAAACTGCAACAAACATGGTAATAATCGTTATTTAAAGGGGCACACATACAAGCACAACGGGATACATCGCAGACATTTGTAGCATAGGGAATTTAGTGGAGCCACGAACCGCCATCGCTAGGCATGGCAGGGTTTGGGGGTGGTAAACGTTGAGGTTTGTGACGAACAAAACAAATGAATAAAATATTCAGGTATCTAAACAGGCTGTGAAATAGTCTATTTGTTTATTCTAGTTTTTACCGATCATGTTTGAAACCGATGCGTGTGTGCGTTTGTATACGTGTTTGTATTTTATGTTTAGAGCTCTGGTTTTTCTTTATTATATTTTTCACTTTTCGATTGTTCGATTGTAGAATGGAGATGATGTGTTTTTATCAATCTTTGTGTTTTAACCTTCTTTACTATTGCTTATTTTCGTTTGGTTTGTTTGTCTTTTCTTTATCTCTCGTGTGTTCATGGTGGAGATGATGTTTGGATAAATTTTTAAGTGTAGAAAAAAACACACATTTTTCAGAGCAAAACCGAATCAAAATAATGGAAACAAGACCAGAAACAAAAAGCAAAACAAAACTATTAAAATAGAAGCGAAAAATAAACTAAAGATTTTAGAAAACGAAACAAACCAAAAAGCAAAACATTTAACAAGAAACATTTTAGCGAAACAATCTACAAAAACAAACGAAAACGAACTCTGTCAACGCAAAAAACCAATCATGATCATAACAAACCTAAACTGCCAAGCATACAAAACAATGGTAAACGATGCATTTTTTCTGTTCGAATTTTCTTTCTGTCTTTTCTTGATCCGTTTTTCTTTCGTTTCTCAAGAGTCAATCAAAACCGGAATCGATTCAAGCGGTGGTTTTTACAAACCAACCACACCAATCACCAACAGAATTCGAGCATGATGAAAATTAAATCAAATCAAACTGTGGCAATAACTAAAGAGAGAAAGAAAGAGAAGTTAATCGTTTAATCTTTGATTTATGTTAAGGATTCTTTCTGTTAAGTACGCTGCCACTGTGCGGTAGGTACATCACCGACTGTAACATATGCTTTGAATGAGCAGTACTACTATTGCCGAACCGAGTAACAAACAGGAGAAGAGAAAAAACAAACACTTTGAAATGAGTTAAGGCAGAGTTAAAAGCTGCCAACAAATTGTCGGGATATTGATGCAAAAAACTAAATAACAAAACAAAAAAAAAACAAAACTAATAAAGGTTGAGAACGCATAACATATTCGTAAACATCGCTTTCAATGTGTAGTGAACCGTTTCTTTCATATTAAGACTAAACAGAAAAAATAATACTAGCATACCGTAAGTTATACACTATACAACAAAAAAAGAAAAACAAAACATGTTACATTGAGTGATATTGAATATTATTATTAAAACAAGCAAGTAAACACACAAAAAACAAACACTCAATTAGTGGATGTGGAGAGAAAGCGAGAGGGAGCGTGGAGAACTAATCAATTTACCCATTTAAATACACACACACAACCAGAAAACAGTGTCCTGCTGCTGGCTCTTTAGCCCAAATTTAGAGAGCAGTTAGTAGAGAAACATATTGGAACCCCAAAGTTGGCAAACAAAAAACACTAACTCCTTGCGGGAGCGTGTTACGTTTGAATCGCGCCATGGGAGACAGCAATTTGCATGAGCGTGTTTGTGTGCGAGTGGAGGGTTTTTTTAAACGAAAACATAAAATACCACAACAAAATATAAACACAACAAGAAAGGAAGCATAACAAAAAAAAAAGGCATCACAATACTATATTAATCGAAACGAAACAAAAACAAATCACTAAATGTCTATTTATATATTTACAAAACAAAACCAAACAAATCAGAAAAAAACGAAGAGATGAGAACAAAACAAACAAACCAATTAAAGGGGTAGCGTACAGGAGGAAAGCTGTAAAGAAAGTAAACGCAGTAAACTAAACCAACCAACCAACCAACCAGGAGCAAGTACACTAGAAATATAATAATAAGTATTGATATTATTATATTATTATTATTATAATGATAATTGAATCTTCACGCAACTGTAGTGTTTGTGTGTATGTGTGTGTGTGTGGAAGCGTTTCAGAAACCATGTTGCAAGTGTTCCATTTGGCGGCTGGGCAGTTTACGGGGGCGAATGCGTGCCCACAGAACTTATCTACAATAAACAAACCAAACAAGTATAGCAAGCATTTAAACGACAAGAAAACCAGGGTTAAATATCTTAAATATGGTTGGAATTGGTAAGGTTAGAAAGAAAGCATCATTTGAATTCAATGCAAACAAGCGAAAGCATGAGTAAGAAATGGAAGAAAGCAAAAGACGAGACAAACTGAGAGTGAATATTTACAGTAAAAGAAAAGCAAAACAACACAACGTACTTCTACTAATCGAGAGCAACACAACAACAACAAGAAAACAGAAATACAAAATCAAAGTGACTGAACTGGAAGTCAAACGTGTGTGCGACTGTTGGAAGTTTTGTCGTAGTTGGTGCGGGCTGGTTGCAAATATTTTTGCCATGCCAAGCCTCCAAAAGAGAGTGTGTGGAAATTATTCAGCTCGATGGTTGAGAAAAATCTGGTGGACATTTTCGCCCGACGGTAAGGGCATGGCCAGGACGGGCGAGTGTTTGTACATTTTGTAGCTAAACGTGTCTGAGCATTAGAAACCCGAACTGTTGTTAAACCCATCTTTTGCTCGGATGTTGTTTGTTTGTGTTTTCCAGTTCTTTCTTTTTGTTTTCTTGGTCATCAAGTTGGTGTGCGTGCGATTATTGGCAATGTGCTCCGTTGTGAGCAATGCAAAATGTTGGGTGCGAGGGTTCGATTTTCGGACGAAAAACCAAAACAAAACAAAACAAAAACAACACTGTTTGAACCGGGTGCTATAAATTAGGTCCAAGAGAGAAAACAAAAAGTAATAACAAAATGAAACGGAGAAACATAAAACACTTATGGGAGGAGATATGGAGATGAGAAGATGCATACAGATTTGTGTCATTTGGCATAAATATGGCAAACAAAAAAACGGAGGCAATTAGTTTGAAAATGGAGCAAACACAGCTTTGAAGACGATGGACATGAGCAAAACTTATGAAACATACCAAAAAATAAACACACATTGCAAAACACATACAAAAACCACATTTGCATACTCATTGGAAAGGGAAAACACATTAGAAACACGTGAATGTGTCAAATCGAGGATAGAACGAGTGAAAACTGGCACAAGACAACAAAAAAACACAAAACAGCATCGATGCAGACGATGGTTTCATAAAGGAAAGGTTTTAAACGCACGCAAGACATCGGCTAGTCGGCAATTTGCCTAGGAAATCGTCCCATTTTGCTTGTCGCGCTAGGAGGACGCCACACACACAGTAGTGTGGCAATCATACTTCGCAAATCATCATCACCATTTTGAATGTTGAACAGTTAAAGTTGGGTGTGGCGCATGTGTTCCACCTGTTAGAAGCATAGGGTCAAATCATCACACCGAAAACGCTCTTTAGAAATGGCCGCTCAAAAATGGCGGAAAGGTGCTACTTTACAACAACTACCACTGTAACGATAAAACGAACGAAAAACAACCAAACAACACAAGAGAAAGAAAAAAATCTGTAATAGTGGACAATTTTGAGACACAACCTTATCAAAAAGGCCAGTGTTGTGTCATTGCGTCTGGATACGAAAGCAAACGAAAGAAGAAACATAATTGAATAATCTTGACTGGTTCATCAATAAGTAAACAAAGGATGACAGTTGCAGGACAAGCAAATAAAAAGGAAATTTAAAAAAAAAACAAAAATCACTACACAAACTGTAACCCGGGGGCCCACAGTACACAACTTAGTAACAAAGAGAGAAAGAGAGAAAACGAAAGTAAAAGTATGCAAAACCAAACAAAAAAAAAAAGTGCAACAGTGAAGCATTGTGAATATTGTGTAAAAAGTGTAAGGGAGCGTTATGAAGTTGAGGAGTAGTTGCATTCGGTAGTATTATTGGTAAAGCAAAGGAGAAAACAAGAAAGAACAACACAACACATAAACAAAGTAAAGTAAAACACACAATCTTACTAGTAGCAGACAAACAAAACAAAACCACATACAATATAAACGAACGCTAGAAGTTGTAAAGCGAGCAAGCAAGTGCATATTTGTGTGTGTTTGCATGCATATGAATGGTCCGTTGTGGCTGGCATGCAAGTTAATTACGTGTGTACGAGAATGTAAGGACAATTATTGAATAATGAAAGTAAAGAGAAAGAAATGCAAAACAAACACAACCTGTTTTAATGGTTATCGTCTGGAGATTTGTTCAGCTAAAGGAAGAAAAGAATGAGAAAGAAGTAGAAGCAGAAGAAGAAAAAGAAGAAGAAGAAGAAGACGAAGGAGACGAAGAAGAATGAAAACTGGTAAACACAAATACAAATATATTCCAAATGTGGAGTTTAAAAAAAACGTGAAGTGAGAAGAGACGGAAAAGAAGAAAAGATTACCAAAATGTGAATTGCATAAGTTTCCGACCGTCAAAGCTTGTGTTTCGTTTTTGTCCCTTAGTTTACTGCGTACGTTTAAGTGTAAATAATCAAAAGGGAAGAGAAAACACATTTTTAAAACACAGTTAAGCAACAATGTGTGAAGTTATGTAAAAAGAATGAAAAGAAAGTAAAAAAATACGATAAACAACCGCAAAAATGATCCAAAAACCGAGAAAATGCACACACATTCTCATACAGTGGCTGGAGAGAATAAGAAACAAAAAAAAACCGAAACTGAAAGCAAAACATAGCAACAAATCATTTAATCAAGGATGCAACAGTGGATCGTCGATTGTGGTGAACGAACGATGAGGAAAGATATTTGGTAGGAACTAGTAGTAAGCAGCTGTTACAAAGCAATTGTCCAAAAACGGAACATAAATAAGTTAAACAAGAAAACCTATGCGAAAAAACAAAGCAAAGAAGGAAAATGAAATGTAAAAACACACACGTTCGAGAGAGTATCAAAGCGAAGAAAGTAATGCAAAACCAACACAAGCATAACAGTTATTGGACGGTTTACTTCCGAACGTGAGTACTGGGGGAAAAAAAGTTTTTCATTGCACGGAAAACAGCAATTTGTTTGATTAGTTTGTACATTTGTGAAAGTCAACATGTAAGTTTTTTGTTTTACTTTTAAATTTGTGTACAGTTTGAAGAAACGGTTTTTTGTTTTGTTTTCTGTTAAGCGACTAATGATGATAATAAAACAAAACAGTGAAAGTGCAGTTTATTTGCAAAAAATATTTCTCTACTGGTTGTTTCAAATTATTCGTACTGGCTGTTGGAAGTAAAGTATGGAAAATATCACAATGCTTGAAAGAAATGTCTTCCATACTTTTATGTATTATTGTTTACACATTTTGAGAAAGAAATTTACTATAAGATTTTTTGAATTTCTTATCTCTTGTAATAATTACAGGGATTCTATATATGCGCCCAGTTCCGTAACTCTTGAGAATATTTATGTCATGCTCTAGCTTTCACGGTGACCTATCATAATTCGAGCGCATAATAGGATCGAAATGAATTGTTGTCCTCCCATCGTACGCCGCTTTGGTCGCAACGGTAGAATGGAAAGAAAACGGTCGACTAATCGAGGAAAATAAAAGCTTTTCCACCAAACAACACACCGGTCGCTTCCATCCATCGATCCCGGGAGCCATTTATCATCGACCATACTCGACGATGGAGGCGCCTTATCATGGAGCTAATTGATTGTGAATAAAAGCATGTGAAGTTTCGTTGTCCCCGACCATAATATACACCGCTGCTTACAACGGCAAGCATAATGATAAGATTGATCTCACCGGAGCGTGTGTGCCGATGGAGGGGTCACTTTAATTATCAGTTGACTGATTGTGTTGATCGAGAATTCGAACACGCGTCAATGAGAAGCGTAGCAAGACACGCAAGAAAATCATTTTCCGATTCCCTAGCCCCGGGAATCGGTGCCTAGGAGGTTGGGAAATAACAAAAGGATAGGATTTTCGTGGATAGCCAATTGGACAAGGATGTTAGTTTTACTTGCTCTGGCCCGTTGTTTCGGTGTGAACAAATGTGCCTTTTGTGTGAACGGTCGCAGTGCGTTTGGGATGGGTTGAATGTGTTATTATCACAAACGAAGAACCATTTCGATTATAAACCATTATCTTAGCAGATCCGATGAAAAGCCGTTGCCGGTGTAGTTTGTTTTGGGAAGTGGAGAAAAATAATTATATAGCAGATGGATGTGTATTCGTTAGAAAGAAAACGCTTAGCTTGTCTTAATGGATTTTCGAGTCATGTTTGCTTGATTTTTTATGGTTTTCTATGGTTTAATTATACATTTATTTTGTTTATGAACTGAGCCTTGATTAGTACAATTTTCTAGACGCTTATGAGATATGTGCTTTAACACAGTTGTCGAATAGTTTTGATAATTAGCACAACTGGAATTCAATGACAATTGTTGCAAAAGTCCTCTTGGGTTTGATGTAATGCTAGAGATGTAATGAAAATTACACTAGACAACCGGAAAACAAAACCAATTCTGAAACATACAGAAGAGACACAAAAGCTTTGTATGTAAATTTTGTGTTAAATTCAATTCTTCTTGGATTGTAATAAAGCTTATTTAGATAAATATATAAACAAGAGAAATTTTCATGTAAGTAGAACTAACGATTTTTTATTAATTTTAGACTATTTTTGTGTATATGTATTTAAACTTAATTTTTAGCAATACGGCCAGGCCGTTCTATATGAATAAAAAAAAACTTAATTTTCGCTGTTAGTCTATAATTTTTGACAGTTGGCATACAATTTCGATTTAAAGACGTCAAATTTGAGAATCAAGTCACATAATTTTAAAAGCTGCTCATTAATCGCATTAGGCGCAGCTAAAGCATTGAACTGAACGAAGTCATTGAAGTATTAGACTTTTTAAGATTGTGATTTTGGCAGTAACTGTACATGCTTTTTAAGTTGATTGAGTAGCATTTTATGCCTAATTTAAGTTCCAATATGACGGCTGGACGCCGTATTTCCACTACCGCGTGTGGTGATTCAATATAATTCCTAATTACAAGGCATTTCGTCCTTGCAATTTGCCTTATCCCGGGCATGCTCGGTTGAGAATTTTATGACTCCCAGGAAGAGAATTATATTTTAAAGCTGTACAGAAAAGTTGTTTGTATGCCTCATAATTTGATGGCTAAAACTCGATCGGTTTAAGTGAAAAATTGATGACTCAAAGACAAAAATGCATAAAATAGGACCAAAATGTGACGGCAGTGACTGTATATCCTCCGTTATGTCAGCCTCGTTGAGGTTCCAGGCCAATGGAAGCGTTCTTGCAGTGTTGCCAACCTTCCGGGCCATCGAGGCTGAACTTCATTTTAACAAAAAATAATAATGATAAATTCAATTTTCATTGACAGATATTTCCTGCAAAAAGACGTTCAGAAATATTTTGACAGTAGCTCTTAAGAAGTGTTTTCAACTGGCCTCAATTGCTTTTTTTATATTTTAAACATATCTGACTTGTGCACTGATTGCTTTTTATGACATTCTATGATTTACTTAGTTATCATTGTGATTATTTACATTTTTATGAGATAACATTTAAGTGAATAGTTTATTATTATATCATTTGTAATATCTTCTTTAATAACTGTCTTCTTCGTTATTGTTTGGACTTCAACTTGAAATCCCGGCATGCAAAACATGCTATGCATAATCATTTCATGGAAATATCATACTTTAATTGATCGAAAAACCCTTACAAAGAACGAATAAAACCATAGAAGAGTTTATATTACTAACCTATTCCACTAAGAGTTGAGCATAAATGTTTCAACACAAATTAATCGCTTAAACAGTTGTGTTGTTCCACCACCAATCGATCGTCCACTACAGCAACTCCGATACTACGTGTATGCGTGTATTTTCCATAGCCATTAGCAAATCTCTACAACAACACTATCCTCTACTCATCTGCACATCCCCCCCACAAACAGGTTGATCCGCTCATCTTCCCCAAAATATAATGAGCTTAACTTTACTTAATCATCGCCCAACGCACCCGGCCATACCCAGGGCGCACACTCTCCAGCCCGTGGAGTCCGGGAAACTGCTGTTTGGATTAATGCAAACACGTACCCGGGCGTACAGGGTGCCGGTACCTTCGATGTTGCGCTCAACTGTTTATTTTAATTAATTGATGCGCCCTTGAATTGCTCCACGAAGCGTGCCCGAAACGAGCCGGGAGTGAGATTTATCGCCGAATGTTGACCTCAGCAGCAAAAATCGCACCCTGACGGTGGTTTGTTCCGGGGCCAACGCACCGGCCAAGTCAACGAGCTGCCCAGCGACGTGGGTGGGACACTGTTGCGGTCGCTACCGGGCAAGGTTACGGTCGTGTTTAGCGGTCTGTTATGTCAAGTGTACGAGGCTGCTGCTGTGTGTGTTTGAATAGCTTCTTTTTTATTGATAGGCCCTTAGCTACCGTACGAACCGGCGAGCAACAACATCGCAAACACGTGAAGGCAATGCAATTAGGGCAGAGGTTTTAGGACAATTATCTACGCAAAGTGTTGCACTCATTAAAATTAATGGATTGCAGACGAGCTGTGACCGGTGCTGGGTGGCTGCAAAACATGCGAAGCGCCAAAAAACCCCGATCTCCTTCAACTTGGCAGCACGATGAAGAGCATAAGTGATGCCATGAAATCGTAAATATAGTTGGTGACTTAATGTCCACGTTCGCGATATTCGTCTGAAGCTTGATCTAATTGATCGTGGTTTATGAGTAGCGAAAGTAAAGAATGTCCAGCTTGCAACACTTCAACGGACCCGAAATTAGCTTTTTCCTTTTTTTTGTGCTAACGTAACATTTTAATGAATGCCTTGTGACTATTTCACCTTTTTAACACAAGCTGTGTTATATTTGCATGTTAAATAAATTAACAAAAAAAGCATTTAAATTAAAAAGTTGAAATCATCTCTATTTTTAAGAACTGATTCAAATTTGGAAAATAATCTTCGCGCTACGCATAAGTCGTGCATGTAAAACACTAGGCAGGCCTATTCTTGTTGGCTTAACGACCTGTTAAGGTCAGGTCGGCCATCTAATGGCTTATTAGACCTATAAATTAGTAAATCCTCTCAACGAGGAAACGATTTGGATGGAAAACAAACTCTGAGCCTGCCTAGCGTCATTTGCAGACTTGTTATTTTTAATGCATTCAGTTTCAATTGTTGAAGTGTTTTTGATAGAGTTTATTAAATTTTACCAGTTATTTTCAATTCAATTTTATCTTGCAAATCATGCATACTAGAGACCATTTTGAGCTGACGTCTTTTCTAAATACCATCAACATCTCTAGGTAGAGGATGAGATTAGAAGACAACTGTTGCGGTCGGATTTTAAAATGACTAATTTATCAGACTAGTGATCGCTACATGCTGTCATTTTGTTTTATTTAGTTAACAGTCTAATCTTTGTTTCTGTGTCCAGCTTTAACAGCTCTTT
The DNA here is from genome assembly GCA_002091835.1 of Anopheles maculatus. NCBI lineage: Eukaryota > Metazoa > Arthropoda > Insecta > Diptera > Culicidae > Anopheles > Anopheles maculatus. The sequence continues at coordinate 182,052 of KZ061545.1, read as the reverse complement.
GACTTTCTTGATTTGATCTAAATTGCTAAATTGATCTAAAGACTTGAAGCGATTATTTTCATGATGACCTTCATTTTAAAATAAAAAAACACATTTCTTAACTAATTTTTTAAACAATAAATGAATTAATTTAATTGATTGAACTATCTTCCTTTTTGTCATTTTTGTCGACTTATCTTTGCTTTTTTGTCATTTTTCTTTGTTTTGTTTTCCAATTTACTGGGTTGTTCATTGAGCTACTCCGTGTTTTGTTATATTGATGTTCTATCGTTATTTGTTAATATAAATTTGAGGTAGATTAGAAATTTTTCCTGGCCAGCACAGTTGTATTAGACGATCATAAAAACATTGTATGACAGTAAATTTAAATGCAGAAAATATATTCGACAAAAAGAAAACAGAAAAGAACATAGAATAAAGTTATTGAGAAGTAAATTTTTACATAAAAAAAAAACTTTTAATACATCGCTATGTTATATTGTAACTAATTATCAAAGAACAATAACAAATGTTTGCTGATTAATTAAGCACAAAGCAAAATAAATCAATTTGATCAATGAATTAAAATAAAAAATGTTTATCAATTAAACACAAACAAATAAACTATGTAAATGTTACGAGAAATTAAATCTGGGTTGTTGAAAATGTTCATATCTTTTTAAATTATAACATTTATTTATCGTTGTTGAATTTCTGGTAAAAAACTTGAAAAGTTAAATCTTTTTTTTTTATAGAAATAAATGAAAATGCGTCTTGAGTGTTGATTGATCAAATATCAAAAATTTAAATTAAATTTATGCAAAGGAAAAGCGGATTTTAAAGCCCATAAATCAATATTCATCTCCAGTTTTTTTTTAAGAATTGTGTGTTGCGTGTTATTAATATCTGAAGTATGTTTAAATTTTAACTAATTATGAGATATCATTCTTCAGTTTCTAAATTTTACTGTTTATTATTGGTTTAAGTGTAAAAATACAATTGAAATCTATCTTTAAGATACGGCCAGAAACCTCAAAATTAATTATGAAAGAATCGGTTTTTTACAACGATTAATTATTCCATTTGCAAAATTAATGCCTCATGCCCAAATCAGAATTCAAATTACTTCCGTGTAGCTCTGTTCAATGTGCTACTTTTCAATATTTTATTCAACTATTTATAAAACCATTCCGCCGATCACTCTACCACTAGATCAATTACTCATGTGTACGCCCCACAAAATAAAACCCGTCGGAAAATTCGCCGAATCGAACACACAATGACCCGCCCCGCACATGTATCAACATCGCGGAATGGTAATGAAATGGGCTTTCATTAAGCAGGATCATTGAATATTAATCCGAGCATCCGAGTGGTACCGACGCCTTAATATGCAGCAAGGCGTTGATTTCTTAAGTTTCAACAAATAAATCTTCGCTAACGTAAACCTCGGCTTTTCCACGGATTAGGTTCGCGGTATTTGTTCGAGCTGGCCACCACCACCACACAGCATAACATTACCCGTCACCAACATTTCGGTCGCCACCTGTTCTGTGTACTGGTTCTTGTGACGTTCCGAATCTAGCCAGCGAAAAGGGTTCTGCTCGACTCGTGGCCGATGATTTGTGTGCCTTTGTGTGTGTGTGTGCTGTGCGGTGCCGCACCTTGGTCCACTCCGGTCGACCCGCAGCCACTGATTAACATTTGTCGAAATGTTCGGAACGGTGTGTGTGTGTGTGTGTGCGGTGGCAGACCAAATGGCGACGGTGTTGGCAATCATAAATCTATGACAGGTTCGGTTGAATTTATCTACAATTAAATCATCACATCTTTTGCCCCGAGGTTGCCGAGTGCGTACGAGGAACGTGCGCCACATTTTGTGCGGCCTTTTCGCGACCTCACGCACGAACGCACCCGCCATGGGGTTGGTGGAGGGTGGCGCGGATTTAGCTTATGAAGTGCGCAAGCATGGCGTGAACTCGTCGAAAATACGCACAATCACTCACGCAGGGCGCGCGCTCGAGAGTTCGTCGACCATTCCGTTCGGCCGTCCGTGCTCGATGGCTAGGCTAACGGATGCTATTGTCGCCGTCAAATGACGAGCCGTTTGTTCGTTCCGGTTGGTTTGGCCGTTCGTAGGCACGCTGGTGGCTTTGGCGAACGAGAAGCAGAGGGGTATAGGGGGGGGCCGTCAATAGGAAAATGACAAATGATCGCACGAGGCTCATGAATGGGTCGATGAATAATTAAACATTCGCTGTTTTGCAGCACCCAAGTCAAACAGGCACAACCACAGAGAGAGTGAGTCCAAGGGCACGAGCGTGAATCAGTTGGGAACGATATTTCTGCTTCCCTGACTCGTGGCACGATCTATTGAGGATCGTTTTATTTTGACACATATATTTTAGATGGGAGATTAGCTAATGAGGATATATCATGGTTTGCTGCTGGTTTTGATTAGCACGCATCGTGGAAAATTGACATCCTGAATGAGCTTGCTTTCGGTAGGAACTTCTACGCATCGAACAATTTCCCGGAGATTGTTTGTCTCTATTTTGGTCTTGTTTTTGGCCAAAAGCATATATTACACAGATATGTATTAAGCAAAAAATGATTAACGGCTAGATTTTAGTACTCAGGTAGGTTTTTGTAACTAAAGAATAATTGTGTTTTATGCTATGCTTTCAATCACTTTTGGAGCTGTAAAATATGTTGTTATATGACTGCCATCCTTTTGGAATTCGTTGAGATAATGATTTTACATTTGCAGCATAGAGTTCAAACCCAGTTTTGTATTTTTGTACTAAATTTTGTATAATTTCACTAAACCAATTTCGCTGACTTTTGAAACATGTAGTTTGCCTCTTATAATAATCATTTCTAAGACTAAAATTAAACACAAGTTGTTCATGAAATAACATTTAACAAAAACCATCAGTGACTAACAACTTGGGATGATATCTTTTTGGTTGAGTACATTATATTGTAAGTACATTTCGAGAATTCTTCACAGATAATGACAACATGAATCGTTTTAATTCAGTTATGGAGTGTAAAGAACCATATTAGCCTCCTTTAAAACTTAGTATAAAGCGACTTCTCGAAAGAGAATGTCAAATGATAAGAAAAGTAAAGCTGGGCTTTCCAAATTCTCATCCAAACTTGTGCATTTTGGAAGGAATGTGGAATGAAACGTATTGTTTTTCTATTTCCATGGCTGAGACAGCTTAAAGACAGATTTAATCCGGAATAATGTACAAGCGTATTGCTCCGATTTAGATATGCTTTATGAAACATTCAATATAAGTTTTCACTACATTTCAAAGTTAGATATCCTAGCGTAGAATCTCGATTCTTTTCAAAATTGGAACTAAAAGGAAGGTGTCTTTGCTCGAAGAAATGATTCAGCTTTAAACAAACAAAGAATTAAGACAAATTGTTAAGTTTGGGTACAGAGAACTGGAAAACGCCTGAGTAGAGTTGAACAAGGTGATTTCCGCATAATGTTAACTAGACTAGCATCTCTAATAAATGAAATAATAAAAAAGCAACAAGTGCATCCTTTGCACTGAAAATAGCAAATTCTAATAATTGAAATGGTGTAGGAGAATTAAATATTTTTTTATATAATTCAAAAAGCTAAAGCAACTTCAAGAAATCAGTTAAATTTAGGACGCTGGTTGTCAAAAAGTCATTATTAATGTTGAGGTAGCTTCTCGCCACAAACGAAGCTGAGAGTGTTAAGAACTTTTTTAATTTCAGCACTCGCATTCGTCTCTTAGACTTGAGCTTGATTTTAAGAAGGCTTTTTCCGAAAGGATATCGAAGGGCACAATATGATGTAAAGCTCTTCTTTCTGTATGATGATATAACGATCATTAAGCCCAATATATCACAACAACAAGATTCATACATTGATGATTGTACGTGGATAATTTCAGACACATTAGAATTCCCTGCTCCGGAAGGTAGTCCCTAAATCCATTCGTTGGTTTTAGTGGAACTGGCCATATGCAAGTTGCAGCGGTGTTCTTTAATATAGTGAACCAGTTTCAATCAGTGATTCTTGGTTTGTTATGCAAAGAATACCATGGAATACCATTGTTATGAAGTGAGACCTGTTTTCCTCGGTGGAATCATGTTGGTCATCTTAGAAGCGTGAATCGGTTAACTCTTCAAAATGGTCGTCGATGCCACCACTTACTCGTCAATTTTTACTTTTTACTTTTAAACTCATATTATCAGAGTAAAAATATCGTAAAGATAATTCCGTCCTTCTCAAACCTGTGTTGGGGTAAGAGGTGGGACTTATCATCATCATCATCATCATCATCATATATTGATCATGTATTGAGAGTAGAACCGCACGACATAAAAAGTAGAATCTTTTAAGGACATCGTAAAGACTAGAAAGCCTGAGGTAACGGATTGTCAGATAAAAGTGCTCGATCGTAATCAGTATTAACTCACAGGCCAAATTCGTAGATCATGTAAATGGTCAACTTTCAACTCCTTTGATGATTGTGTTTAGAAGCTCTGTGTTGAATATCATCTCATTTTCCAGGATTCTCCAGCTAGAGATGGAATAAGGTCAAGGGAACCAGTAATGGCTCCTCTCTGCTCCTTAGATTTCTCATGGCACTGTAGATGTCAAATAAACCATTCAAATACATTCCTTATAACACAGGCAGGACATGATAAAATGCCGTTAACTTATCACGCATAATAAAACTATCGATTTAACAATTAAAACAACACTTTTCCACGAAAACAATTCGAACGAATCAAACGCTTTCGCCAAAACTAATTTCGCTCCATGCTTTTTTCGTTGTTTTGGGTTGGCAAACAAATAGCAAGCAATAAACATTCATGATGCAGCGTCATTAGTCCGGTTAATTTGCCTCAATCATGGTGCTGCTCATTTCCATCCCCGGAGACTTTCCTTACCCCCTAATGAATGCTCCAATTATGTCACCGAAGGCTCCGACACGGAATTCAAGAATTCGTGGCACACTAGCACCCAACAACCGGACCAAACCCTCAACCTCAGCCTGCCAGCTTGGGGTTGGCGAAAATTAAAGAGTGCCAGTGTCTTCGACATGTCTCTAAAAGTCTAATTAGTGTTCACTTGTGATTCGTTTCTCGATTCCGCCCATCCGCAGCCAGTGAACCGAAGTCATTTTCGGTGCTTTTCTCGTTCGTTGTTAGGAAACATCAACTCTCCAAAGGGCTACAAAAAGGGCGGATGCCGGTGGGCTGGATGATAGTCGAACGGAGTAAAGCTCGAGCTCGCGTAATGAAGCGTAATGATTGGAGCCTGTTCCTGGCGGGGGTATTTTTTTGCTCGTTTCGCGTTGCGCGATTTGTCGTGTGCTTTGGAAGGGTGAAATTGGAAAATGAACATCAAAATGGGTAGATGTAGCAGTGAGATTCAGTTAAAGTTCGTTTTTTTCTGTAGATTTTCAAAGGACACGACCAACCAAATGGGTTCGTCGGCATCTTTTCGTTTATCATTAATACGGGATGCTTATGAAGCGCTGTTTTATAGTAATAAAAGTGTCCTTCACTGTTCTCTAGCACCAGAAAGTGTTTTGTTGATTTGAGTCCTGATTACAGGTTGTCTCTATTTAAAGTGATTGTCTTGAGATAATGCTAAGAGGTCGATGGACGCTTTATTATAGAGAAGCAGTAAGTTTTTATAAAATTTTTCTTCTATTGAAAAGTGATCCCAAGATTAACAGCTTAGTCTAAAACAGGGATGACGAACAATAGAGTTATGTTGAAGAGTTAAACAGTTTTTTCATTTAAAAGGAATGGGATTACCTTAATAAAAACATTCTTTTAAATTGACTTATTTGAAGAAAAAATTTAGCTACAATGTCAGGATGTTATAGTTGTACAAGAAACTTGAGGATATAAAATATCTTTTGTAATAAGTTGTAATATAAGTTTTGTTCATTATTACTTGAATGATCGAAATCAGATTATCCAAAGAAAAGAGCCTGAGTTAGTATCAATATTTCCTGAAAGATTTTCCTTTCGAGAGCCAATTTAACACTCACTTGCTGCGTTCAAGGAAATCACGTCTATTAAACATTATTCTGAAATTTTTGAAACAAACTACAATGTCCAAGAATGTCTGAAGAGATACAGAACAGTATCCTCAAGGATACAGAACAATTTTGTTTGGACGTCTGTCCCGTTTGATGTATCAGTGATACAATATCATTCATTGGACCTGTTAGTTATTCTCTTTTAATGCTTACAGTAAGTATTTCCGCTTGCAAAAACGCAAGCAAAAATACAAGTTTAAGCCAATTCTTACAATTATTCGCACCTTAAGCTTCTTGGCCGAATCGAAAACATAGCAAAGCCATCCTTTCGGTATATCGAAACCAGGTCATAGATATCCCGTATCTAACCCAACATTATCCGCAACAGCAAAAGCGAATTCTGCAGGCGCCAATCGTACCGAGAAAGTGACAACATGGATAATTACAATTAAGGGAAAATTATCCGCAAAGTTTTCCAATCGAAATTATCCGGCGCCAACAACTCACTCATCGGCAGTACCGAAACAAACCTCGCTGAGAGTCAGTGTGTGCTAGGGTAGGATATTCCTCTCGGGAATCTCACGATCATCATCATCATCATTATCTAGGACAAACATCAACTACACGGACAAAGTCTTTCTAAACACACGTTCACAACGGTTGGGCGAAAAGTGTCCTAATGTGGCGAACTTTTGGACTTCGGGAGCAAAACTTGACCAGCTTCCATGCATTGCTGAGCTGCGTAGATAACCGATACGGGATAGAACCATCCCTTGAATAGTCGTGCCTTTCAATGGCTTTCAGTAGATTTGCCGTAACTTCCCGAGCACTCGTTGATGTCGTCGATAAAATTTGACCGAAAGTTTTCGCTCCGTGCGTTTTGGTCCTCGCACAAAACGACCAACAATGTGGTGGCAAAAGTGACTTAAAGCTGGTACGTACCAAAACGCCTCTTTTGCGTTGAGTTTAATTATAGTCTAGCAATGCTCGAGTAACCAACCGGTATAGTGTAACTTTACCAAGTGAATTGATTTCAATTGCACTTTGCTCCTCGTAGTGACTCCGGTACCTCGGATGCTGAAACATCGTAACAGAAACAAGCCAGCGAACATTTCTCTCAAAATATTGAACCAAATATGCAACAAACAAACTTCCGACGAGTGACATAAATGGAGCAACAAAAATAGTAATTAAAACAATATACATACACACTCCAGCACCGATGACTTCTGCCGGTAAAGTCAAGCACATCCCCGAGTTTTTGGGACAAGCACATTGCAACGAATCGCCAAAAAGTTTATCAGTCGAAAAGTAGAGGGAAAAAAAGAGCTGGAGGACGACCAAACCGGCACAATAATTTAGTGTTAAATTGTTGCCTTTCATTATCTCGCGTGCAGATCTCGGGGCAGATCCGACAAAGTTGGGCTCGTTGCGTCTATGGTGTGCCGTCTATGCCGTTCTTGAAGCGTAGAGCGGGAAAGCGGGCGAAGAGTTGGATTTGTAAGAGGAGTTTCGTTTCAGTTTGGAAATTGTGAAACTGCACTTGAGTTGAAAAATATTTAATATACACAGAGAGTATGAGAGCTAGAGCAAGCTGAACACGATTTAAATGTCTAAAGTGCTTGAGAGTTTCAATTTTGAGCGAGAGTTATTTGTCAATTACTGTTTGAAGAGATAGTTGTACCTTCAAGCATGAATATCCTGAAACTAGCTCTCTTTTTTATTGAACATCATAATATTTAGAATAATTTGATCATTTTGTATTGCTTCAGTTTAGCGTTTAGACTACATTCTCCGTATTTGTCCATCAAGCTCGCAATGATTCATAGATTTGGTCAACGTCCTACGGTATTTGCATCATTTTCTCTACAGACTAGACAACTAATTTATTTGTCTACATTTATCAGTTGCTGATCAGCTGGAGGGAAACGTGCCTTATTAGATATGGTAATAAAATGACATCCAAGTATTGTTTACTTACCTGGTTGGTGGACAAGATTAATGAACAAAAATGACAAAAGAGAATGATGGTTCAGATAACAAAATTGCTAGAAGTGAGTGTGAATATTTTTTACCATTTGCTGTTAATAAGTGTACATTCAGGAAATGAAACCAAATACCTTTAAATTTGATTAAATATTTCAACAAAGCTTAACAAGAAAGCAAACAAGGAGGGAAAATAAAGATTGAATATAAATTTATTTCAAATTGAAAATATAAAATAATCAACTACTTAAATAAAGATAGTAAAAAAGTAAGAAAATCGAAAACAAATATTGAAAAAACCTAACAGCCTTGCATCAAATCTGAGTAAAATGAAACAATTTGCATATTTAGCTGTGCATCTCTTCCAGATCAACTTCAAACCTCACTCACACCAAGCATATAAGCGGAGTAACACGGGTTGATTTTGGTTTTTCTTGTTGTTGTTAATGTTACCCCCTTGTGCCTCTCTCCTTTCCACCCATAATACCCTTACTAACCGGTGTTTGGGTTCAACGAAAAACTGCGTGTTTGGACGTGAAACGTTTCAAATAGCCGAAGCACCTAGGCGATTGGGGATTGGGGCGATTCGCTTGGATTTCTGATCGCTATCGTACTAAAACACAATTCTTTCACTACCCGTTGCGCTTGGCGAATGATGCGAGTGCGTGTGTGGAGCAAGGTTGTTGGTTTTTTGTTTGGTTTCGGTTTGAATTTACATATTATTTTGAGCTGGAAATTACTTTTGCGATCAAGGATTTCAGAGAAATTTTCAACGGTACAGGAGAACTACTTCCGGGAACTTTGTTTTACTAAAACAGAATGTATAGTTATATAGTGTCCAGAAATTTTGCACCCACCTTTCGTGCAACACACTCTCATTCTGATAATTTACGGAAGCTTGTTCATAAAACTCGTCACACGAAATAAATTCAATCAAAGTGAAACGCTTCACCCAATAAAAGGGATGAAACAGATGATACTCATCATCGTGTTTGCTGCCAATGGATCTATAGAAATCATTCGATGCGCATCAAATGGTGACGGAACCTCTGCTCAACTCCCGTGCTACTTCCCGCTGACAGACAAACACAATCTCAAACACACAGAGCAACCATTCGAGCAATGAGCAAGCGTAAAATGATCAGCAGCGAATAGAAAGTGCAGTTTTAATAGAATTTATTAGATTGACATGACGGCTGGTGTGCCGGTGTGTTGACCATTGTTAGAAACAACTGCCAAACCCTAGGCAGAAGCCGAAAAAGCTTCACTTCACGGATCCGCCTGTCCACAATCGCGGGCTCGACCTAACATCTACGCGGCCACCATCATCAGCATCGTGAGCGAGCGGGCCACGGTGAGATTTGTCCGATGTGCGTGAAAATTAAACCCCTCGTACCGGTGTTGATTTGAATTAGCATATGGGTGCACTGTTTTTCCCGTGTTTGCTTTTTTGCTTTATAGCACCCTGCTCCCCCCCAACGCTCGCCCCAGGTTTTCCAGCGGCACCGAAAGAGAGTTGGTGAGCGCTGGACAACGAAATGCAATTATACGGTATAAATTAAATTAGCATAACTATTAAAAGCGAGGTGCCGATGCCAAGTGAGTGAGTGAACGTACGGGTTGGACGGATTAGCTCGATATTGGCGTGTCGTCCGGCGAGTGCTGTAGTATTCCGGCCAATCGGATGCAATCGAATACGTTGCTCCGGTGCGATGGAGACGGGTTTTTTGTTCTGTGAATGTGGTCTGCCCGCGCCCGACTCTCTAGACAGTTACAGAAGCGATGGTGGTATAGAATCGATCGGAACGGAGCTTTTTAGGTTAATCAATTTCCGAAGATGACGAGCTGGTCAGGCGTGGAAAATAGAGAGATAAGATTCAATTGGGCTGTACCTAATTGAACATGAAGAAATAATTCTTTACAGTGACCAAGTATCCTCTCTAGTAAACAGCAAGACTAATTTAAATTTGAACTTTGAAGCTGCAAAATGGTCCTAGAATGAACCTCATGATACTACTAAACTTAACTAACATTTGATTAACTCATGCATTAAAAAACTATCACCTGATGGTTTGTCCAACGGTCAGTGGTCAATGCGTACTTGTTGACTACATGCTGCCAACATTTTAGAGTTCTATCAGGTTATTCAGCTTAAGCTATGGCAAGAATAGTAAAATAACAGTTGTACAGCTTATAATTAAAAAGTCGGCTATTGTGGCCGACTTTATATAGACAGTAGGTGATTGTGCTGGTACTTCGGTAAGATTCCGGTACTTCAGCCATTTGACCGTTTCAAGCGATCGGAGAATCCAACAGAAACTAGGGCAATCACAATCGTTGAAAACGCTATCTTTTTTCATTTTTTAGGCTGGAAGCTTCCAGCAGGGATCATAGTATGAGGTACCTCCCACAAGTTGCCACCTTCCTTCAAATGTACCTCCAAGATGACCACGTGGTCTTGTGAACTAGAAGTAAGCGCTGGAAGATATGAAGTACCTGAAAATTCCGGTGGAACCTCAGCCTGATAACCATAACATACCCAAGCTATGGCCCAATGGAGAAATACTGGGTTTATTTGGAGAGAAGACGTGTGTTAATAGTGCCGTTACTAAAACTTTGCATGAATTGATAAAACAATCGGACCTTAACCTGTGATCACTTAACTGAATTGAAAAAAATGTCAATATATGCTATTTTTGACCAAAGTCCTGATCTTACTTACTTACTTATCAGGCGCTACAACCGCTTCGCGGTCTTGGCCTGCTGCAACAATCCTCGATACCGCTCACGGTCTAGCGCCGTCGTCTGCCAATCCATTATCCCGGCCGTTCTGGCGGACGCATCAACGCCATCACTCCATCTCAGTTTGGGCCTACCACGCCTCCTCTGTCCATGTGGACGGCCTAAAAGGACTTTACGGGCTGGGTCGTCCGGTGCCATTCTCATGACATGACCAGCCCACCGGAGCCTGGCGAGCCTAATTCGCTGCACGATGGTAAGATCACCGTACAGCTCATAGAGCTCGTCGTTGTAGCGGCTCCTCCATTGTCCTTCCACACATACGGGGCCAAAAATCCTTCTGAGCATCTTCCTCTCGAACGCGGCTAAGAGGGTTTCGTCAGTTTTGGACAGAGTCCATGTCTCAGAGGCGTATGTGAGTACTGGGACTATAAAGGTTTTGTACAGTCCCAGCTTCGTCCGTCGCGACAGGTATTTTGAGTGGAGAAGTTTCCTCAGGCTGTAGTATGACCGGTTGGCAGCCAGCACCCTTGCGCGCAACTCAACGTCTATGTTGTTGTCGGTGCTGACTTTTGAACCCAGATAGGTGAAGTTTTGGACGACTTCGAAGGTGCGATCACCTATCTGTACATCACCCCTGCGTAAATCAGTGTTTGTTAGCAGGGCCGCTGGTGGTGCCACCATCATTTTGGTTTTTGCCTCGTTGATCTCCAACCCGAGGTTCAGTGCCGCATGCTCGATCCTTTGGTAAGCTTCTGCTACATAGGAGAGCCTCAAACCAATGATGTCTATGTCATCAGCGTATGCCAAGATCTGGAGTGACTTATAGAAGATGGTCCCCGAAGTTTCCACCTCCGAGTCTCGGATGGCCCTCTCTAGCGCCAGATTGAATAGGAGGCAAGCAAGCCCGTCTCCCTGGCGCAGACCCTTGGTGGTAGCAAAGGGCCCTGAGAGTTTTCCATCCACCTTCACCTGGCATGTGATGTTGGTCATCGTCATACGTACAAGCCTGGTAAGCTTGGCCGGGATTCCAAATGAGCTCATTGCGTCGTATAGTTTTACCCTGGCTATGCTATCGTATGCGGCTTTAAAATCAATGAAGAGATGGTAGGAGTGTAGCTGCTGTTCCGCCATCTTCTCCAAGATTTGCCGCATGGTGAATATCTGGTCAGTGGTTGATTTTCCGTTTCGGAATCCTCTTTGATAGTTTCCAACTATCTCTTCAACGAATGGGACAAGCCTGTCTTGTATAACTAGGGAGAGAATCTTGTAGGCGGTATTCAACACCGTAATACCCCTGTAGTTGCTGCACTCTAGCCTATCTCCCTTCTTGTATATGGGGTAGATGATGCCGAGATTCCAATCACAAGGCATCGATTCGCTATCCCATACCTCAGTAATGATTTGATGAATTTCCTGTTCGAGTGCTGCACCTCCGTTTTTGATCAGCTCGGCTTCTATTCCGTCGGTACCTGGTGCCTTGTTGTTCTTGAGCCGACGGATGGCCTTTCGTGTGTCTTCAATGCTAGGTGGCAGTAGCATGATATCATCTGCTAGTGGAGCCTCTAGCTGTTCGTTGAACTGATCATTTAATAATTCATCAAAGTACTGAGCCCATCGCGAGAGGACCTCTGGCTGGTAACTGACCAGATTTCCATCCTTATTCCGACAGCAGGTCACCTTAGGTCTGAAGTTGTTTCGGTGGCCTGCTATCTCTTGGTAAAACTTTCTTCCTGGTCCGTAACGCACTCTTATTTCTTGAAGTTCCCGCACTCGTTGGTCTTCCCATGCTTGTTTTTTGGTGCGGTGAACTCTTTTTTCCTCTCGTCTGAGCCGTGAATATTCCTCTGCGCATGCCCGCGTTCTATGCCGCTGTTGCATTGCTCGGTATGCACAGTTCTTACGTTCGGTCACTTGTCTACATTCATCGTCGAACCAGCCAGATCTGGTGTTGTCCCGACGTGGTGGGAGTGTGGTTTTGGCACAGTTGATTATCTTCGTTTTTAGAGCGATCCACCGTTCGCTCGTAGTTATGTACTCGTTTGTTGGTAGTAGAGCCTCACCTAAAGCGGCTTCGAAAGCCTGTTGGACATGACTGTCCTTTAGGGAGTCCGTGTTGAGGCGAGCCTGCGTGTTAGCTTCACCCCCATTGGCGCGGGGGCGGGCGATTCTGAAACGCATCACTAGGCCAACCAGGTAGTGATCGGAATCGATGTTGGCTCCTCTATAAGTTCTGACGTTTAACAGGCTCGACTGTCTTCTGCGGCTAATCAACACGTGGTCTATCTGGTTGGAAGTGGCTCCATCCGGAGACACCCACGTAGCTTTGTGGATGTCCCGACGCGCAAACTTGGTACTTCCGACGACCAGATTGCTTGAAGCTGCAAGCTGGACCAATCTACTACCATTATCGTTGCTGTGCTCATGTAGACTGTGACTTCCAATGTATTGGCGGTACATTGGCTCCCTACCGACCTTTGCATTGAAGTCCCCCAGGATGATTTTTACGTCATACCTGGGACACTGGTCAATTGTTTTTGTGAGGAGGCCATAGAACAGGTCCTTATCCTCCTCGTCCTTGTCTTCGGTAGGGGCGTGAACGTTAATGAGGCTGATGTTGAAGAATCTGCCTCGCATGCGCAGGGTGCATAGCCTGTCGTTGATAGCCTTGAAGCCGATGATCTCGGATTTCAGCCGGGGACCTACGGCGAAAACCGTTCCGAACATGTGGTGGCGGTCGTGGCAGCTATAATAAATGTCGTAGCGGTTGCTGCCACGCCTGTTATGCACACCATTCCCTAGCCAGCGAATCTCTTGCAGTGCTACGAGGTCCATGTTTAGTGTGGCTAGGGCGTCATCTAGTTGCCTCAAGGCTCCGGCTCTGTAGAGAGTGCGTACGTTCCATGAGCCCATATAAATCGTAGTCCGGGGGCGGTGCGGGGGTCTAATATCGTGAAGTCCGGGTCTCGAAGAATTGTCTAAGCTTTCTGTAGTCGTGATAGAGTACTTGAGACAGGGTGACTGGCCCTGCGCTCAAGCCCCCAGTACCTCTGGAGGGCCTCGTGGTAGTTTGGTTTTTCGTCTGGTAACCCACCCGACGTTCAGGCAGTCCGGTTGCCCGGTCTGCCCACCCCCCTCCTGTTCAGCCGTGCTCCACCATCCGCCCAAGGGGTTGGGGCTGGCCCGTTTACCCAAGCTTGGATATACGGTGAAGCAGGTTACCACTCTGCACGACGGGGACGTGACGGAATAGGAGTTGAGTAGGAGAGCCTATGTAACCCTTTACAGGGTCTCGGATCCTACCCCATTAGCAGAGCAAAGTCCTGATCACCTGTTGCTTTTTCTGGATCAAGACAATCAGAATCTTCTCTTTTTTTTACCACAACATGATTATATCAGACTCGCTGATCAATGGAAGCTATAGATTTAGACGGCCTCATGAAGCATTATCGCTACTGGCCGTCTAGCTGGCCGTTGTCGAAAAAGTCTCATCGTTCTCGTTCAAAAGTCTTGTCCGTCGAAGATGTAGCATGTAGTTTAAGCGATTTGCCTTTTCAAGAGACCCAGATGCTGAAGAAATTTTATGTCACAATTGAGGACTCATCGTCCCAGCTTTATGTACCAAGAGATAGTTAGTGGTCATAGTAGAATAAACGCCTTCTTGCAACGTGCATCGTCTACTAAGAGACTTCGGTTACAATGCCTTTTTATGTTGAGAGACTCATCTGTGTGCAAATTTGTCACAAATCCTTGTCCGATGAAAGGTCTAATTGTGCGTAGATCCTTAAAAATTGTTAAGAATAATGCTCAGAGTCGTTATAACCCATCCATCTCCTATCCATGTTCAAACGAATCAATAGATAAGTACCAATTCTGGAAGTTCTTTAGTTGTTTCAAAGTCCATATTAGCTGGGGCTCCGAAGGTTCCTCACTTCTTCATTGTATCAATATTTAAAATATGTCTTTAGCAAGAGGAAACACAGATACAGACGATTTTTAGGTATACTTCCAATAAAAGAGAAGTAATTAAAGTTAGTTATTTTTTATAGTCCTTGTTTCCTTGATTTAACCTGACTATAGTAATTTATAGAATTTATATAGTTAGTTTAAACGCATTAACCTTATAAAAGCACTGCAGTCGAAACAAGTATTTAAACGGAAACGATATGAAACACATAATCAAAAATAATTTAATAGCAAAACTACTCGAACAAAAGAACATCCGTTAATATAACAACAACAAACTCTCAAATGCCGCACCGAACAGAGTGCTTGAGTGTGTTGTTTTGCAACCCGGCTTTACTCGCTTCACCACTCGCCAGCCGAAACGTAGAAATGAAAGGAAACAAAGTGCAAACAAATGGCTTACGGGTGCTGCCGGTGGTTTGCAATTTTCAACGGAATAATAAAAATGCAAACCCAAACTTTCCCCCTTAGTTCCCTGGTCAAGCGTTTCCCGTCGTTCCCAGCATCCTGAGCGTGAACGATTGGTACTTGGCGTGCACGAGACCGAGCAAGAGGTCCACCATCACTTTTTCCCACCATCGTCAACGAGCTTTTCCTTTTTCCGAACGATTTGTCATCGATGGCGCTAGGTAGCGGTGATGAAGAAGTTTGCTCCTGAAGTCGGTGAAAAAGCGAGGCTGCCCTTAAGATTTGAGCGCCTCCAGCAGAGTGGTGCTGGACATCTAGAGAATGGCTAAAGAACAAAACCGCTCTCGAGTCCAGTTTCGGTCGCTTACCGACTTCCGGCATGCAAACCATTCCTTTTCCCTCGCGTATTTCTTCCTTTCTTCATCTCCGGTAGTGCGAGAAACTTTTCTCTCAAATAGGATAAAGTTATTCATAAAAAAAGCTTTAAAATATTTCGTTTTTCCATTTCATTTGCATTCAACCACCCATACCCGTACCTCGTTCGCATACCGCTCTGGTATGTGTTAACCTGGAATGTTCGGATTTGGGTGGGTTTTCTGGTAAGGATGGATTCCACACCGGCCATACTCAGACCCAGCCACTATGGAAGGTGTTTTGACCGAAGGCAAACTTTTTCCGGCCAGCCGGGAAAGATGGCGAAACTGAGCATCGCCTGTAAGTTTGCCAGCATCCATCATCTTACCGATGCACACATTCTTACAAACAAAAATACTCACCCATACTAGGGCTCCATTCGTTCGAGAACCTAAAGAACAAATACTGTACCGTTTAGACTGTGCAGGCCCAGTGCAGAGCGGTGAATATAAACACACCAGCAACATCAGCTTCTGTGTGCAGTGGCAAGGATAAATGATCGCTTTGCTTTCCTCGTCATCATCATCATCGTCGTCGTCGTCGTCACCGTTTGGAAAGTTTTGTTGGCCGTTCGACTCGTCAACGTACACATGAGATAAAGGGACACACATCCTGATGAAATCACAATCAAGCCTTTTGTAAGGACACGCTGGCAGTGTGTTACTTTTTGGAGGATAGAATGGGGGGTTTTTTTTTTTGTTTAAAATGGCAGCACCGGAGTGAAGTGAAAAGTAACAAATTGATTTTTGGTGGTTTTGTGGTTTGGTGTTGAGAGGGAAAGATGGGAACGGGCAACACATTTTGAACTAACCGTGATTGAATATTCTTCCTCACCGGCCATATGTCTACAGGAGATGGGTTAAATTTCTTAAAGACTTTTGGAGAATTTTAAAGGAGGTTTTTAAAATGGATGTGGGTTAGAAAAAGGTTCGAAGGACGGATGTTGAAGGAAAGATTTATGGTGTATAAAGATTTACCAAGTATAATGAAACAAATGCTTGAGTCGTCCGTGAGATGCGTAATTTTGTGAGATTATTGATTCAAAGAGCTGTATTGGGCTGTGTGATCAGAAGCTTGGTCTATGTTTGCTCACTCAACAGACAACTTCAACTGTTTGCCTGGTTGTTGTAGTTGGTCACCAACCATAATTGCCTTTTACCATAGTTTTAATTTTTATCCTAAAATTCTTCATAGGATCTAAAGTATCTAAAGTACCATACTCTAAAGGACCAGTTACTCCCATTTCAACGGCCTGAAGTAGTTGCCTCTGTAATAGAGGCCTCCTCTGCCGCAGACAGCACCACTCGTTCATCGTCTTGGATACTTCTCATAACCTGCAAGAACAGCTACTTCGTCGTCGATGTCCTCCTCTAGGTGGAACTAGTGGAGGCATTTCCTCCCGTACTCTGCGTCTCCAAACCCGTTGCATCGCTACATGTTGTTCATGCCTTTGGCGTAGTGTTTCTGGGGAAATAGGTCTGCTCCTGTAACGTCGAAACATAGCAGGTGGTGTTGTCTCGACCATCACAGCCTCGACTTCAGTCTGCAGGATTTCATCTACGCGAACTACATTTGCTGCAGCTACCACAAGTATATTGGATCTAGTGTATGACAATTTAGTTGAGAGAGTTTAGAATCACAACTAAAGATGCAGCTTTCGGACAAGGTAGAACAGGAGAGTTTAATGCTGTATGGACAAAATAAAATCTAGACGTTAAATAATTTAATAGCCATACTAATCTACTACACCATTGTACATAGAACAGGTTTATGCGCTCGACGAGGGCTTGATGGGCAATGTAGCAGTAGGGAACAGGGATCGAATCCCATTGTTTCTGTTGACCTATATACAGAACTATCAGTCCAGTTACAAAAAATCAAAATATATATCGAGATTCTTGCTCTCATGAAAGAAAACTCATGATCCTTAAACTGCCTTAAGAAAAGAACCCAGTAAATGAACGAAATCAACAAGTACAATTCAATTTTACCACAATCAAAAGTATTTTTTTTTGTTTTTGTACAAAGCCTTATCAACCATTCTGTTATAGTTTCAAATCTCTTAAGCAGTTTTGTTTGAGGCAAGTGATTCATATGTGCCTAGTAGCCATTCAGTCGTTTTGTTTCTGTTTTTCAGTTGTATTCAATAATTTGAACAATATAGATGAAAGTTTTGAGATAATCCTAGTCATAGCTTTTATAACCTATACTCTGTTTATTAAGATAAACAGTACCCGAACAGACATTTTGTTGGATTTATCTTTTCCTAATTATATTACTCTGTTTCAATTTGAATTTGTAAGACTTCTGTGTTTCATGTAACTATAACCGTGGCATTCCCATGAGCCACCATAAGGCTCTTAGAACATGCAAATGTCTGATGCTTTTATTTTCAGTTTCAAGTATAATATTTAACTTAAAAAGCTAGTGCAGCAAGACTGGTTCCTTACACAAGATTTATTTGAATGCTGTTTTCACTGTCTCAATGCTGTCAAAGTGTTTTGTTTTTTTGAGACTTGATACATATTTTAACTACAATAAAGATTTAAATTATAGATACTTTTATTTAGAGCTAAAAATGATAAAATGATATTACTTTTGTAGTAGGAATTAATTCGAAAAATATTTCTATCTTATTCAAAAATCTACAACAGTTTATTGCAATCTTTAAATTAAAAAAAAACAACATCCGAACTTGCGAATTGATAAACTGTCCCTCGCGTTCAGCAGCTGTTAAGCTAATGCTCATTATCGACATTATGAAAATTACCCCCTAAACCCATTAGAATACATCGAGCCGCATTTAGCCTTAATTCAATTTACCACCGTATCAATGGGGAAAGCAAATCAATTGTGTGGCAGCGTTTAAAGACATTGGCTGACCATTTTAAAACTCGACAGCACTGCACCGAACACACAGCCATTCTCTCCCAGCGGGGATGCACACGGGATGCAGTTTTCCATTTAGGGAGATGCAGTTTTTCCTGGTGGGGACGGGAGGGAGAATTTATGGCCACTGCATTGCAAAACTGTTTTTTTTTTCACCACTAGCTAGGATACGCGCCATTTTCCAGTCAGTCAGTTAGTCTGTCACCCCGGAGCGTTGTCTAGTCCATCATCGACAGACGGCAGGCACGGGTCGTTCAATTACGCATATCATCAATTTTCCATCGCACATCCCCCCCGTCACCGGTTACAGGTTTTCCCGTTTTTCCTCGATTGAATATAGCACTGCAACAAGAGAGAAAAAACGAATGCAACCACACAAATTGCCATTAAAATGCATTCACTTTTCCTTTTCCCGCACTGGGGGACTGGATGGCCAGTGTTTGATGGGTGGCAAGATGAAGGGAGGAGGAAGCAAAAGAAAAGAAGAGTAAGCTTCCGCTGTGCAACTGCGCCACCGTCTGTATGTGTGTGTAGGTGAGTGTGCCAGTGTGGTTTTTCCCTTTATTTTTGTATTTTCCACTACTTTCATCACATTTCTCTCCCTGCCATCCTCTCTCGCTCACGTGCATTCTCTACTTCCGGGGAACATAAATTGTCCCGCCGGTAAGCTTTTGTGTGTGCGTGTATGTGTGTGTGTGTGGTTGTTGTTTTAGTAGGGAAAAATAAAACCACTAACGCATACTGTGCGAACGCGAACGCTCAATCGTTTACGCTGCAGCTCGGTGCAGCTGAATACTGAAGTTGGCAAATTTGCATCACTTGTACCGGGACGGTACCGGGGAAAATGGGTGGGAGGGTGTAAGCAAAAAGCTGTAATTACAACTCCGCCCAACCTGGGTGAATCAGAGTGGCTGCTTTTTTCCCTCGATTCAGCACCCAATTTCAATTGGTTGACTTTTTTTTCAAATCGACAGCAAATGTAAATGCGAAAGAAAAACAAAACACAGCCCAGAGAGAGAGACAGAAAAGCCTTACACAAAAAGCTTTTGCAAAAACAAAATAAAATGCCATAATCACTCGAATGCAATGGCGTGTTTGTACTAGAGCGATTTTAGTTATTTTCCCTCCTGTGTACGGTCGGTTCCTCTGTACCGATCAAGCCGTGCGAGGGACGCATTATTTGCATATTTGTAAAATGAAAATTGATCACCACAGCTTCCAGTGAACGAGGATGGTTGGCCCGGGGACATTAGTTCCCATGTTGATGTGTTGTCGGAGCTGTGTTATTTGGTTTTTTTTAAATCATTTTTACACACACTAACTGTTGGGGAGATTCGATTCTGATTGGGAAATTATTTGCCGGTGGGAAAAACAACCTTCAAATAGCTACACTGAATGGGATTTAGTTGCGCCGATCCAGGCCGGATTGATGGAATAAAATCGAAACAATGATCCATTGCATATTTTCAGCGTTACACGCACAGAGCACGCACAGGTACCGGGTACCGTTCAAAACACAAAAATCCAACAGGAAAATCGGAAGAAAAACTGCATTTATATGCATCGCCACCACCGATCTAACACATTACCGACTAAAAACGGGTTCGGCACAAATGTTGTAGCTGATTTTTCTTGCAGTTCCCGCTTTGTTTTCCACCGATTTCCACACCCAGACCCAGATGGTTGCACGTGTTTCACGCGCCGGCACAGAACAGCCAACCGGGTAAGCATATGTGAATGTATTGGACGCTTCGGGAGTCGAATGGGCTGGAAAAAATAACGATAATAACGATTTTCACAAACTGTTGCAGGGAAATCGCTTTAATTATATACGACTCGCGTGATTGGATTTCATAATTTAATTGAAGCCTGGCCCAGCGCCCAGAATGGAGTGGCAAAACGGAAGGAGAAAAGCGCACGGCGAACAAAACGCAACACTGTACCACTGTGACCAGTGGTCATGCGGTGTCCAGGTGGTCGTGTGTTGTGCAAGTGTCGGTAGGGGTTAAGTCAATGATTGGTAATGAGGAGCAGAATGAAACACGGGTTGATGGTGGAAACACATCGGGAATGCAACACTGACACATTTGGTGGCAAGTGTTTGGGTGGGAAAAATAATTTCCCTTTTTTGAATATTGCTAAAGATTTTGTGTGAAGAATAAATAATTATACAAGTATCTTTAACACTTAAAAACAAATAAATTATAGCTAGATATAGAACAGTAGGAATAAAAATTATCCTGTCAACACATACATTGATTAAAATTAATTTGTTAGCACTAGTAAGATTAAAAAAAGCCAAACTCAATTAAAACCAACGACATAATTCTATCGAATGAATATAAATACGACAAACCAAAAACAAAAAAAAAGGGAAAAGGATTTTTTTTCATAATCTGGCTAGAGAAAGCGAAAAAGATAAAAATTGTAGCTTACAAATAAGAAGAATTTCCAATCTCGAGGAATAAAAATCCAAAGAAGACTGACAAAATAATCAAATTAAAGAATTCACTACATAAATGACCAAAATAGAAAACAAAATGAAATCTCTATGTTATGAATATGAAAAAAAAAGACTTCTGAAAGCTATATCGCGTATGTTACAAATAGTTGAAAAGACAAAAAAAAATAAACGTAAAAATTGTCAGCTTAAATTCATGTGAAACAACTATAACAAAAAACCATAGTTTGATTTTATACAAATATTTTTAAAATAGAAAGAGAATAAATAAGAAGAAAAACGAAATAACTGAAATCTAATTATGAGAGGTAGAAAAAATATGATAATCGTTTGTATCATACAGACAATAAAGTAAATAAAAGTAAAATATATAGAAATAATTTAAATGTAACAAGTAAACGACTAAAGTAAATCTTATGATAAAGAATATTAATAAAGAATATTTTAAAAATTGTTGCTAAAAAACATATTGAGAGGACAATATTATTATTTGAAAAGTAAAAAATGCACGGAAAAACATAGCTTCAAGTTTGTAAAAAAGGTGAAAAACAATGAGATACTAAAGCAAATTAATTTACACACCCGAAAGGTGTTAGTACAGAAAGGCTGTAATAAACAATCTCAAGCAGTTAATAAAAGAATAATAAAATGAAATATTCTATCCGATCGTAATTTTATGTGATGTAATTGTTGTGTTATCAAAAGTGTTGCAAGCTTAGGTTTCAGTAAGCTTCTTTTTATTTCTGTTGCTTTTAGAGTTCATAGTTAACAGTCTAAATACCTTTAATTTCGTGTCCTATTTATACTAAAAGCTCTTCGTATTGTACATTATTGTTTTGGACCAAACTTAAATTTATTGATTATTATTTAAGTTCAATCTGTTCATCGTAATAAAATTTTCGTTGATTCTAGTGGACGTTATTCTCTAAAAACTGTTATTGCTTTTAATCTTAAATCAATCTATTCTTACAATCTTTCCCCAAGGTTAATTTACATCCTGCCCTTCATTTCCTGTACGGTACAGGTAGTTTCTTTTAATTCTGAAAGTTTTTTTTTCCTCTATTTGTATTATTCATTCCTAGTTCTCGGCGCCTAGCACCAAACACACACACGGCCTATGCACGAGCGGGTATGATGTATCGGTTCGTGCAAACCAACCATCGGATAGAAACCGCCCCAGTTGCTAGGTTTTTGCATACCCGGTGCAATAATTATTCATTGACATTGTAGCATAAATCTGCACCTTAAGACTGTAATTTAAATTCGTCCAACGTACCCTTGGTGCGTTACCAACACTGCTAGCCAGTGTACAGTGCCTCCGCTCGGCTACGTGTGGCTCTCACCGTCCAACGTCGCCCTGTTCGATTGCGGGTGGTTTGGTTGGAAAACGGGCACCCGAGAACACGGCTGGTCAAATGCTTCAGTATATGGGACGGCATGACCTCGATCACACACACACAAACACTTCTTATTGGGGGGAGGTTTTTGTCTTGGGCCCTTCACTTCCGTCAATAAGCCCATCTAGCTGTCGGGCACAACTGCAAAAGGGCACAGGGCTTTGGTTTCGAATGTGGCGAGAAAATTATTATGTTTCGCGCTGAATCTTACGAAATTATTCATATTGCACGCGAGCTCGCGGTTCGCGACGCATTTGCACGATCACCTGCAGTGGACCGCAAACTGTGGACCGAGAGTGCAACCGTGGGCTGCACACGGTTCGGTAGGGTCACGGCACGCATGAAGAACGTGGCCACCGGCATAGGCTCGTTACCGGCTCGAAACGTGGATCTGTGCCCGCTCTGACCCGCTCCAAAGTGATCCTGCAGTTGCACAGGTTTGTACGGTCAGAATTCGTTGCAATTTCGGATCTCGGACGTACGGACCTCGGCTTTTTCTCATAAGTTGCAGAAGCAATTTCGTGGTTTTGTGTGTGATTGGATCGAAATTTCATTACACTCGAATGCGCACTCGAATGCAAAATGACGATAAAGTGCCATTAATAATGTAATAAAATTTTACGAGCCCAATCTCCGTCCGGTCCGCGTGGCGAACCGTCGGAACGAATCGGTTTCTTCTTCTGCGGTTTTGGGCGAACATTTCTTTTTCTGGCTGCTTCAACGGCAAAACCAAAACAAAAAGCGAGAAATTCGCAGCGGCACATGATTCTCGATGAGCCTATCGGGCTTGGGCTTGGGTTGAAGGAGGGTGTTGGTGGGGTGGGGTGGATGAATGGGGGCAGAAATGTTTCCATCCCTAATTTATCACTCATTGCGTACAGGGTGATCGGTGGCCCACAGACCTTCGTATTTTACATTTGAGTTATTGATTTTCGTGGTGACCAGCACGGAGCTTGCCGTCGTGCACAACATTGTTTGTATGATCGTTACAATTATGCTACGGGTGAAAAATGTTTCCGCAGCGGTCAGATTGGTACCGATGGGAGGGAAAATTGATTACGCTCGGTGGCAACAAAAAAGAAACGGATCTCTCATGGGATGCTTAAACTAAGGGGCCACTTGGTTTGTACGAATTTTCATCCATTGGGTCTATTGTAATGCAGTAAACCGGATAACGAATGTAAAATGTGATTGTAATATTCGGATGATTGTTCAATTGCTCTGAAGTGAAAAGTTACACGACGAATGAGCTGAGAATGCTTCGAATTTCATTAATATATGCAATCGTTTATGGAAAAATTGTACGCAAATCGTTAAATATTGATATTTTCTCAACGATTATTGGAAGACGGATGCATTGAATAAAAATTTAGCTGCCTTATTCTTAATGTTTTTTAACCATATGTAATTGTTGGTATTGCTACGATTTTCTTTATGAGAAATTCTAAACTAGATTGAAAAGACTTTGAAAATTCTTCCGGTATCCTGAGTTTAAGATAGTTTAGAGAAGAAATTATTGTATTTGAGCTGTTCAAGGCGATTTACTTTTACCAGTAGAGACACATTTCAATAGGTGTATGGGCTACTGAGCAACATCGTCTAAGTAGAAAAGCCGGTCAGGGAATTTGGAAGGAAATTTGAATTAAGTACAACATATCATTCGACGGTATCCTGTCTAGGGTATAGAAATCTGTCTATTTAGTTGAGGATAATGTAAGCCACAACTAGATATTCAGACATTTCAGACATTTTCCATACAAAAAGAGAGTCAATAAAATGCCACCGATATGAATCGCTAACCGGTGCCATCAGAAGAAGAAAAGATGTTTGTGCTTGGCTTGAGTCTATGGAGCACTGTGGTAAAGTCGTAGCTTTGGCAGGTGCTCACACAAAGGAACAAGTATCAACACAGATACCAAAATATGAAGGCAGAAATGCAAAGATATCAGGCCAAAACTTCTTGCGGTTGAAGAGGCAAAAATCTAAATGTCTTGCCAAGTATCAAGAACGTCAGTTTTATATACATTGTAGAGCCAGATAAATTCTAAAAGATCCGGGCTAGAAAATTCAAGAACAGCTAAGTCACATAATAATCGTTAGGAGGAAGGTTGAGCAGGCAGTTTGATTACCTGATGTAAGAGAGGCATGACTTGGATTAAATCAGTGTCTACTAAGCCTCCACTCCATAAGCTACCAATTGAAATGCCCATAAGTTACTTCAACAACAAAAGTAAGAACCACTTTACTACGAAGGTACAACACACCAATTATCTTATTGAACCGTTTACATTGAATACAGTCTGGAGTTCGCAAGCACTCAGTCGTCGTGCCTTATTAACAAGCTATTTAAAATGTTTGTTAAGCTTGAAACTTAACTCAATGTACCCAGGCATGAGTTTGCGTAGACTAAATAAAAATCGTATGCCAGTACCGTGATATTTTTACACGAGAATAAATTGCCAAATAGTTGAGCTATTTTCCTGGCTTTAATTTTAATGTTCCTTAGCTCTACTGAACTAATTTTTTGACTCGTGTAACTGATGTCTACTGTATTGAACCTCAAACATTTTTAAAGTTTCAAGAATTATTAGTATAAACTAATTGGCTTTTTTTTTTTAAGCAATACGGCCAGGCCTTTCTAATTGAATTAAAAAAAAAAAAAAAAAAATATTGGCTTTTTTCTAAATTATTCGAGTATAAACACCAAAGTTCGACCATTTTTTAACAAGGTCTAGGAGGAGCCGTAACTAGTACAAGCAGAAATGATATTTTCTTAATTTTGTTAGAGCTTAAGAGAAAACGCTTCTAAGCATTTCTGAACATAGAACTCTTTGAAACAATTTCTATCACAAAATTGAATATTATGAGGCCATAAAATGGACTTTAAAAACTTTTTTCAACTTGAATGGTGTCGATGTAGTGCGATCAGTTTTAGATTTATCTGAAAATGTTCATTTTCGTTGAAAAAAGAGCCTTGAAATGGTTTAAAAATGACTAGTTTATCCCTAATAGTCACAGGCAACATTCATAACCTCAGTAACATACACATTTTCGCTCAAAATAAAGCTCCTTTCATTAATTTATATTTAGTAAAACAAGCTAGCAGTTAAATTCATATTCACTGTTGCTGCTCTAAGAAAAATCCTTGACATAATACTAATGCACTCCAAGCTAAGTGACCGGTAAACCTTTGTCAATTATGTTAATAGCGTTCGTCAAATTCGAAGACTTAAGCTTCCGTGTACTGTGTGTGCGTGGGGGACTTGTCAACGTTGCTGCCACATTATGCTACCATGCTTACTACTCACAGTCTCCATGCAAAGCCTATTAAAAATGGACGGCAAACAGTTTCGACACAGTGGGTTTATCGGTCGCGTGCCTTCATTAGGCCAATTTCCGGAGTGTCGCCTACTCTCGTTGTGCCTAAAGTTGCCAAAAGAAGATAATTTTTCGAATTGGAAAAAATAAATACAGACATCGAAAGATGCTTTTAGCGAAGTTTGCGAATCGATTCCTGGTACCACAGGTCTCGGGATGATAATTATTTCTACGCAATATCGGTACGGTGCCCTAGCTGCGGTACCGGTCGATTGTCAAAGGGCCGTTGAAATATGAGCTCCCACTAAAGGTGTGGCGCTACAATAGCAATAAATGCTAAACTTTAAATCCGCTTTCGTTCGTACAGTTTGCTACCGCCGTTTTGTCGTCTAATTTGTGCGTTCGGAGTTTCCAGTGCCGAAGACAATAACCGAAAGCCCTAAACGCGAGCGTTCTTAATGCCGCCCCGGGTTTTGCAGAGATACTAAAGCACCACCGCTTAAGAGTTGTGTTCCCGCATCGCTTATTAATCCTTCGATCGATCAGTCCACCGTGAAACGAACCCGCACAGACAAGCGAAGGTGGTGGTCAGCGAAAAATCGTCATTTCCGTATCAAATCCTGCCATCCGTCGATGTCAATCCCTGGAGGGCATTGGGATTTGGTTGAGCTGGAGGCTTGTTTTTTTTGGTGTCTGTGTTTTGAACAGGAAACATGAAACGCGTAGCGTGGACTTCGAGAGTATTGCTTTAAGCCGATTTGCGGATGATTAGCTGGAGTGTTATGAATCGTACGCATTTCCTGTTCTGGGGTGTATTTACGGTTGTTGTTGTGTTTGCCGTTTTTGTTTGCTGTTGTTTAAAGGTCCACGTAGCTTCATTGTTAGTTAACTGGGTGTGTGTGAAATTTAGAAGAGGGTTTTGAGGCTTCCGGACTGTACTACAGTACATGACGTAATAATATGGTCATTTAGTTTTTTTGTCTTGGTATTTGATGTACATTTTACGAGTCAAGAAAAACATTAACAAGGTTTTATAATTATAAATGAATAATAATGAAATGGTATTGTTTTTCTTATGAATAGGTGTATGACTTTTAGGTGCTCCACGTCTCTCAGCGCTAGTAGGTCTCTTATAGGAGTAATTGGCTTTCTTCCAAGGGCGGTGACCGCAGAAAGGAGCTGCGGACAGGATTCATCAAAAGCCCGACATAACCATATCAAGTGGTCGATATCATGAAATCCAATGCCACACGGACACTCTTTTGTGGTTGCCAGACCTCTCCGATGCAAGTGTGCGTTTAGCGAGTGACATTACTCGAATAAACGACCTTCCAACATCAAAGCCCTTAAACCAGGGGCGTAGTATTACTTTAGGAAATATGGAGTAGCACAAGCGTCCAAGGTCGTCTGCGCACCGCCATTGTTTTCATTTATTTAGGCAGTACTGTCGAGGCATGATCAACATCTCCTGGGGATATATTGGGCGTGTTAGAATCTGTCCAGCGAGAGCGCCCTCTTTCGCCAGCCGATCGGCATGTTCGTTTCCAATTATTTGGCAGTGAGCTGGGATCCAAATTAAGGATAAAGTAAAACCTCTGCCCGATAGAGAATGCAAAGCTATTTTTACTTGTTCATAAAAGTAGTTTGAGACTCCAATCGTCCGAGATTTCATGGCTTCAATTGCACTGAGGCTGTCGCTGAAAATGGCATATCTTCCAGGCTGTCTAGAAGCAATAGCTTTGACTGCGCAAGAGATTGCGGAGAAATATTTATATGTCGGGAAATATTGAAACTCCTTGCAAATACTCCGCACCCTGTTTAACATTAACAAGGTTTTGAAAAAAAAACAAGAGTAATGCTGTTCTTCGCCATTAAAGAAGAAGCCTTAAGAATTAAAGATAAAGAAACCTTCATTGGCGACAGTTAATTGAGTATGAAATTGCACAGGATTCGGGAAATACATCTCTACTAATATTTTGATTGACTAAAACTAAAACTTTATTTAACATTTTATTAATATTTAATACAATGTTTATGATTATAAAAAAAAAATCCAGCATCAACAATATAATTGATTACAAATCTTAAAATTTTATATTTTCTAAGATCTCTAAATTGGACATCATGAGGTTCAATTTTCTCAACTGGCCTTAAGGATCATTTAAAATAACGTTAAAGTATAATGGTTATACTGCTTTAGGGTGAAGAAATTAGCAGTCGAAAGGTACCTTATTTGACGATATTTTATTAAAAAAAACCCTTTAACTCTATCAAACTGTCAGAAAATTTATGTCAAATGTGGTCAACCTCAATCTCAATTAAGCCATCTCAAATAATCAACTGCTGGCTGCTATTACTTTATGTAAAAACGATCAATCTTCTTCGTTTAGGATATAAAGAAAAAAAATGTTTAACAATTTGAAAAAGCAACAAAAAGGTTCAGGTCCTGCTTCGATCACCTTTACTAAGTAAGATAAAGTGTTTGAACATTCAGAAATAACTAGAAGGGGTTCTGAATTAAGGCTGGGGCAACAAGTGCACGATTTACTCGTTTGAATAATAAATTTTTTGAATGGCATATGAAACATAAGGTCAAATTAAAGTTTAATATGTACTATGAAGTCACATATGAAGGTGCAATAAAATCAAAGCTAGCGAAGCAAAACAAAAAATTTCAATGAAATCATCAACAATAGTGGTCAAATATGTTTTACAGATCTTCTGACTTATTATTGTATTTTCATTATCTCTTGATTTTTTCCTTAATCATATGTTTATCTCATATGTTTTACGGAAGTCATTGTAATATCAGAATAAATTATAGTATTTTCCATGAAGTATTCTCATGGACTAAAAACCGCAAGACATTTAAGCGATCCAATAACTATGCTGGTGATTGGCGTTGGTGCCTTGCAAGGATATTATTTTCTCACACCCATTGCAAGAAAGATGGCAATCAGTATGTTCTGTAAAATATTAATTCAGTACACACTACACCTCAACCAAGCGCTCGTCGCCTCAACCCAAAACCAGTGCGCCTGTCGCCTGGGCTCGTAAAACCAAAACTAATAACTAAACAAAAGCCACCCATCACTGTCGTGTTCAAACTGTGCGTTGGTTCGATTTGTTTTCACTACCCATTCGAGGGTGATGTTTTCTTTATTCGGCCGTTTTCCATTGCCACATGCGAACCGTCCCGGCACTCTTTTCCGAAACACTTCCATGCTGACGATTTTCCCGAGAACCCCCTGGCCCAGCCCTGCGCTAGTTGTGATTTATTTGCATCGTTTCTTTACCTTCTGCTGGCGTCGTTGCTCTCTATACTGCACCAACAAGGAAGGAAATTTGCAGTGTGGTTTTGTGTGCATCGGGCCCGGTTTGTATATGCAAAAAGGACGCGGGATTATAATTACATGATGGCAAATTGGAAAGCTGATTTCACAACACAAAACGCACAAAACGGCTGCAATGGACGAATGCATGTGTGTGTGCGCCAGCTTTCGTCTCCGGGTGGCCGGAAATGTCCTGCCACCGGGAGGAGTGTTCGAGGCACAGGTGCAGTAAATCACGTTGACCCGAGGCAAACAAGCATCGATTTTGTTTTTAATCCTGTGCACTGTGTGCGTGTAGGTGTGTGTCTGTGCCACCGGGCGTTCCTTTTATCGGGCTTGTGGTGAGGTTTGCCGAACCGTTTCCGTACCGGCACTATATCATGGCTCGGGAGTGACAAGTGCTGAAGAAGTGGTGTGGTGTCAAGGGAAGAATGAAGGCGAGGAGGGAGACTTAGTCCAAGCAACAAGAGTGCTTGGTGTTGCTCTTAATTAAGGCCAATTCACCCGGTGCTGCATGGGGCAGACGAGCACGGGTCCGGGGGGCCTTGCTTGGATTACTTGGACTTTTGTGGACGGACTTGTTGGGGTTTGGCAGACATGTTTGCCCGATCGTTTGGACGATGCACTTGGACGGCACCTTTCACCCGGCACCAGAATCTCGATGCGAATGGCCCCGGGAACCATTGTCAGAACGGGAACTCCAGCAAAACCGGGTGCATTTGCTTGAGGGTGCATCTTCACGAGGTTTAGTTTTATTGCCCGGACATGACGCTCCAGAGGTCGGCCATAAAACTTCCGATTGCTCTCGGCGCGGTGCTGGGCCGAGCCGTTCTTTTAATTGGTACTTTGCACATAAATAATTTTGTGTTTTTACTGCATCGTCATTTGAATTTTACGTCCGTCTGATATGAAATAAAGGTTTTTCTTTCGATGAGCATCGATGGGTGATCCCGGTAATCAGGGGGGGATCGATCGGCATTGTCTGGTCGGTACCGGTACTGAGGGATGTGAGTACGCTTTTGCTGACTGATGCTACCGACTGCTTCGTTTTATGTGCTTTCAACATATTATTCCATCGGCACAATGTTGCAGAGATGACAGTGTTGAGGACGCTAGTTCGACCGTTTAACACCTTCCGCCCGGTTTATGGCCAGGGTTTTTAATGGTAAAGTCAAGACGTTAACGATAAAGGTGCATTACCAAGAAAGTTGGAACATGTGATGAGCGGGTTTTATGCAAAGATTGACTACGTACGTGCAAGTTGATGCAGTTTTATTTGTGAGTCATAGCTCTTTTAGTGATGTGCGTGAGTACTGAGCAATAACGAATGAGAATTTATTTATTTCGATTGATTCATGTATCAGAATTCGTGAAGCTGTAAATTGTTACTGTTTTGTAATTTGATAAAAGATACTCTTATCATCACCACAACTAATAGAATCTTTATCCAGAAATTCAAACCATATTGAAGCTGTCACAAAGTCCTGATGACTTAACAGAAATTGAGTCTCTAGAAGAATTTCTGAAGGATTCAAATATTAATGATAACTGTTCACTCTTAGTCTTTGCAATAAATAACCCGAAAAAAAGAGTTTTTGATTCTCTATGTTCCCAATATATTATTATACCTTAATATCCTGAGCTTCAAGCTCAAAATAATGATAACTTTACATCAAACTTTGGCAATCTATTAGTAAAGTTTGAAAATGGAATAATGAGCCATACATCAACATCTTAAATCACTCAATGTTGCTTCTCAATATTTCATTGGCAGATCAATTGCAAATGCAAACGTGCGTACATTAATTTAGCAATGATTTATACCGTACCAGCGCAACAAAAGCCCTCAGCCCGGTATGAATTATTCAGTACAATCAGTCCCGGGCACTGCTTTCAGCAGCGAATTGACAAACCACTTTGATAATGCTGGCAGCCCCAAAAAGTGGCCCACTAGCTTCGGCCAGGGTCCCTCCGAAATCTGCAGGAAATAAATCAATTCATCTCTGTGACCTCTGTGAGCGCTGGTACGCTGCGGATTCGGCGTGTAAGTGAATTTTTGGGGCGCAAAACCGTCAATCGACTGCAGCACAGGTTTTGGGTTCCCGCGACGTAAAATGGGCATTTGCTTCTAATGAGTGCGCATTCGCATTTGCAATTTGAGTGCGGGAGCCCTACCGTACAGCGCGTCGCATAGCCGAGCCTGATTTATGATACTGTCCCGATAGTTCGGTTCGGCCGGTGCACAAATTACGAAATCAAACGTTGAAGCTTATCACCTACGGCGTATCCCGGACTCCCGTTTGCACGATCGCGGTGCAGCGCTGGAAATTGCATTCATTGGGTCGGGATACAGCGGGATGGCCGGTCTGCTGACAAGAAAAATAATATTTGCAGTAGCTTTCGTTTCGGCAAATGCAATTGCAGGCGGTCGCTTTTTGGGAGGTATGAGCATTGGCTGTAGCTTAACGCGTGTACCAGCAATCCCGGGCTTCGGCTGGCATCTTTTTCCGGGCCCGGGTGTCGTTTCGGGGTCGTGACGGGCACAAGCCGGACCCATCCATTCTCGCTAGATGCACCTAATCAATCACCATTTCCACGTGCAGCGTAGGTCATGGGTTCCGGTGCAGAAGCTCCAACCGAGCACAGCATCGAATGTGTAATTCTACCTGGCTGTGCAATTGCCGGTTTTTCTCCGCTTCGTCCACTGATCTCGCCCTGATCTTGGTGCTCGATGTATGGGAAGGGTGTAAACATCGAAATTGCATACCGAGATAGGAAGCCTTGGAAGCTGACTATTGCAACGGTACGGCCAAATCTGGACGGACGAATTGATGAATGTTGTTTCAACTGCTTCTGGGCTCGATGTTTGCGTGTTTGAGTTGCCGGGCGCAAGGAGTCGGGCTCTCGGGCTACAGGCCACAGCTTAACATTCGGAGCCTTTGCCCAAACGGGTATGCACGCAACGCCCAACGCATCCCAGTGACCTCGGTGGCGGGATCCGTCCGTTGGCTTGCATACCCAGCGAAAGAGGGGAACGAATCAAAATTTCTGTTGATTTCTCAGGGCAGGCATATAGAATGTGCAGACACCGCTCACCATCCTTTGCCTTTACCGCACCTGGCAATCGCCATAAAACCCCAGACAAAACTGCATCCACCGGACGAAGCAACGATGACGATGACGTGTACATGCGAACTCGAAAGCCAATTCAATTTTGGGCTTAATTTTCAAATACCACCAACGTTTCGGACGAACGTACGGACCGGTCTACGGTACTGTTTTGCCACCTTCGAAATGACAGGTTGGCAAGAGTTGTGCAAGCTTTTTCACGACCCATCGATCCAGACTCTGTATCACATGTTTTTTTTTTGCTTTCTGTCGGAAGGCTTTCAGTGTTCCGTCCTGAATGGAAAGAATCAAATATTGAACACAGCAGCAAACTCTTGCCAGCCACCAACAACAACAACAAAAAACTCAGCAAACTGAAATAACAGAAAACAATAACCTAGCTTAGGGGCATTATGATGGATTTTATATTCGAAATGAAAAGCAGAATCAACAACTTCAATTTTCATTAGCGTGAACGTGAATTTTGCGAAACGGATGCAGACGGATGCGCGTGCACTATCGATGAAGCGGACGGGCGGGAAAAGCTTTTTCCCTTTTTTGGGGCTGTGCTTTTGGTTGGGGAGAATGGATTCGTTTGAAGTGAAACGTGTGCGCTGATAGTTGTCGTAGGTGATTGCAATCGATGACGAGGAGCTTAGTGTGTGCTTGCTGACGGGTGGTTTTAATCAAGTGAATATCTATAACATGTGATCGGTTGGGGAAATTGACGGTGAGTTGCCACTTTGAGTAGTTAATATTAAATATGAATAGATAACCAACTGAGTGTATTGCATAAGACAAATAATTATATTACAAACTTGCCTTGTAAAGGTAAGAGACAGCTATAACTGGATGTTTTTAGAATCTTTGATATGATATAGCCAGGTTGTTTTACTAACATTTCTGACTATCTTGACATAATTCACTCCAGCAACGTGAATGGTCCTCATGAGATTTGATGCTGATTCTGTAAAGTGAAAAAAATAATACACTCCTCCACAGCAACAGTTTTCTGTAAAATTTAAATAATTTTGAAATTATGAAATAAAGCTTTAAAACATTACATACCACTTTATTTAGGCAGATACAGCTGAATTAAGTTGCACGATCGCTTTCCAACATTAAAAAATTAACAGACATTTTACAAAAGGTGGCCTGTGGCGAATGTGAACTCGTCTAATTAATTTCTTATTCACGAACTATAGCTCCAAGATGTCTTTATCATCGACTCCACTCACACTTCTAACATTGTTTAGAGAAATTTGTTTTGTACTGGAAGATCTCTCAGACGTCCGTCGGCATACTGACAAATAGCTAATTTCCATACTACATTCATCACAAATTTGCCACAAGGATTGGCCATCTGGAGCAACATCAACAATTGAAACTGAAGTTTCACATTCAGTTTTACGTCGCTTCTTGACAGGCTGAAACCGAAAAAGATTTAATTTATCATAATTTTAAAACAAGAGGTTGAATTAAGGAAAAATGCTAAATTTCATAGTTTTTACATATTAGTTTTTAAAAGTATTAGAAGTACAAGTTGAAACAATGAAAAGAAAAGTTATTATTTCTTGAAACTCAAATCATTTACAACTTCAGATTTCTTTACCGTCTTCGGAAGAAGTTTAGAGGAGTTCTTCACCGATTTAGAAGTCCAGAACAATTCTGGTTAGAAAATCACTATGTAAATTGTTTGAAATAATAACCTCCCATAATAAAATATAAAAATCAACTATAGAAGTGATAAGAATCTTTAAAAAACAAATCAGTATAAGATTTCCAGGTTTATTATCAATGCCATTCAATGTCCACAACAGACTTCAAGGGTCTTTTAAAACATCGTTTAAGTACAGTGTTTCCGATACTTCTTGGTTAAGGAGAAGGTGGCCTAGAGCCACCGCAATCGAAGTTATTCGAGTTTGACACAACAACCCTTCAACCTTCAAATTCAAAGCAACAGTCTGATCGAATTGCTTTTTGTATAATAATGGATAGTTTGGGTAATTTGGGTCCTTTAGAAGCGATTATAAAGATTTGGGAAAAATTACAAAAATGAAACTTACTTTTGGATTAATGTTATCTAATTTCAATATCATATTTAAATGTCTTTCAAATTTTTATGAAATTCTTAAAAAATCCTGGTTTTTTTTTGCATTTTGTTACGCACGTGACTGTCCACTTTGGTCACTTACATCATCTAGTACAAAGCAACAATATTACCAGAATGACAGCCTACAATCGATGTACATTCTTCCGGTTGCTTTTCCTATTTTATTAACACATTAGTAGAATAAAGCTCAAGTCACCGTAGGTTTTAAATGACGCAGAGAAACCTTTACCGAAACTGGAAAACTCAATCACGGTTCACTGCCCAAATCTAGTTAAACTGTAGTAAAACAGAACAACACAGCCATTTGCAAAAACCCCGAAAAATGGAAATAAACTCTTAATTCCACCAACAAGCGCACAGCGCACAGGTCAAATGTTCAAGATGACTTTACAAAACGCAAAACATGATTTGTGGTTCGAATCACAATGTCAAATGAATGAGAAAACAAAAAAACGGAAACAAATCTTGTTACAAATAGTTTTTCCATCCAGTCCCGTCCGAAAGACGGGGTAGCATCGAAATCGAATGCTAGTACCCTCATCGCACTTTCGGGACTGGTTTGAGGCAACAATGTAATGGGTGGTGGTGGTGGTGAAGTCGTTGGTTCTCTTCGGTATCTTGATAATAATGGCATTATTCATTTCCGTTTTGCGCGGGCACGAATATGCTGCTCGATCTTGATTTATTCGTGGCAGCAAAACAATCACCTGCTTTTCCGCGTAAACCGAAACCGTGGTGAACGATGGTTAAGAAGTTGTGAAGACGAGAAATCGCTCAGGAAAATAAATACGCAGCGAAGAACTTCCACACACACACACACTTATTCGGTAATAATAATAAAAGCCCCGGCTCGAAGGGCAACTTTTGCAACTCAAGTATCAAACCATTAAAAAATCTTGACATTTCAAGTTGATTGACCTCATTAGCCTGAAGGCCGGAAGGTTGAGGGCATGCAGTAGTAGCCGCAGCAGCAGCAGCAGTAGCAACAGCTTTCAATGGTACGGTTTTTCCACGGTGTTCTACCATTTGCCATTCGTCCAGACGTTGAAGAGCAGATATTAAGCTACCGGAGACCGAATTGAGGTTTCGCCGGAGTTTTTCGGACTCTGGGCGAAAGTCAGCAGTCCTCCAAAAGCGGCGTGTTAGGATGACGTCCAGTTAGCAGGAGGCCAGCGGACGCCGGTGAGGTAGAATCCGGGAGCCTCGTGAACGCACCAAGTGGTCATTTTAATTAATTGCCTAGGGCTGCACGGGGCTACAATGGTGGAGATCGGTTGAGCTTTGCGAAACTCGGTGGAATGACTTCGCAATCGCACCGGCTTAAATCCATTATCGGTTTAATAAAAATAATAGTTAACTTAATTTGATTGCGGCGCCTCTTCCTCGGTGGTAAGGCAGAGCTGACAGGGAAGCCGTTTTACCCATTCCTTCGTCCATCTCATGCGTTCATTCTTTAATCTTATGTTAACATCAAATTTATTGCTAATTATGTTAAGGCAGAGTCGCCTGCGAGAAGTTCCTTATGAATCGTGACGCCGTGTGACTCATTGCAGCAAAACCGTCGCTGAAACAGAACACTGGTCAACGAGTTGTGCAAATGCAGAAGAAGGATTCGCATATAAATTGTTCCGATGACGAGGTGAGAATTTCGCGATCAAGATACACCACCTCGTTCACGGACAGGGGCGTGAAATGCGAGATCGGAATGGAAGCGATTGCGAAAACAAGAAAGAAAAACAATGTTAACCGAAAAGAAAAACACACATTCATGATTATCAATTTCTTTACTTGGCCGCAATATACATCAAGCAAAAAAGTGAAACAAGATGGACACACAGAATTTCTTGAGCGTCGAGCCAAAGAGCAAGCAACCGGAAAAGTCTTTCAGATGAAAACAAAATTGTGAATCATTTCCTCGCCCCCTCGTTACTGCCCACTTTTCGCGTAACATCTTCGAGACCGGCAAAAGCTGTCATATTTCGGTTGATATGCTGAACTGACCGGTTTGGATAAGGGTTTTTTCGACGAGGCCCGAATGGCCGAACAAACGTCGCTCACCGTATGGAATGGAAATGGAAATAAATTAAATTTTCCCACAGGATGCTCAAAATACTCGGCAAGACGATGCCGATTGGTGGTCGGGTAAAAGCCAGCAAAGTGCCAGCCTGCCAAGCCCACCCCAAAAATTCGTAAAATTGTCTTCGCTGGAAGAAGCGAAACGGATGAAAAGTTTTGTGTTTGCTTGTTGTTCCTCCCGGGCAACGGGGTCGAGATATCGGCAAGTTTCCCGAGAGCAAAAGATAAGAACAACCTGCCCTCCAGAAAAAAAACCCGTGTCCTTCCGGTTGTAGCAAGCGGACACAAAATGGTTAAAGGACCAACGTTCCCTAACCAACCGAACCTACGTCAATCACCGGACATTGAGGTCGTTTTCCTTCATTTCCTTTGCTTTGCTGCGCTTATTTTAATCTATTTTTGGTGATATCTTTTTCCCAGTTTTGTGGGTGTTGGTAAAGGGTGGTAAAGGGTGGACGGAATGGGACGGCATGGGGCTAGAATATAAAATGGGTTTCTGATTTGAAGGAAATGTTTGCTGCTGGTAAGATGCAACAGTTACCGGGTATAGAATCTGTGCCGAGTTATTTTTCATGGAATGAAAAGTTATTCATAATTTTTCCTGGTAAGCTGTCACTTCCTCGGAATGAACGAAAATTTGTGTACAGTATCTCGAAGTTAGTTACATTTTTCAATTATTTAACAAGAAGCCAGACGCTATCACTGTATTGCAAGGTTATAATGCTGGAGAAGTCTTGTCGTCATAGGTGTTCTTCTTGAGTTCTTACTTCGTTTCATGAGTTTGAGTTTGACATGTTGCAGGCAGTTCCGTCATCCAAGGGCAAGTCTTGTGTCAGATGATTCAGCTGCATCGTTGCTAAGTATTCTGCATTGTTTAAGGAACTTCATATTGTAGTGTGGGTCTTAACCGTATTTTGTGTCCAGAATTTGTTCAATTGAATTGGATCTTGGAGCTCTCTCTGTGATATCCTTGTCCATTCTTGCTGACTCGTCTGTGGCGTGCTTCGATCGCTGCAACAGTGTCTGTGCCATACTGCACTCTTCATATGCCGTACTCAATCATAAATTCAGTTATCAGGTAGGCCTCGTCTGTATCTCTCTGTAGATCGACCGTTATCGCAACGTTTGGCAACTATCCAATGTCTTCAACTGCGTCAAGTAAGGTGGTATTAGGAGCAACGTACTTTACACAAGATCATAGAAGATACTCTGTAATCGACTTGTCCTATACACTGAAGATGATTGCCTGATGTGAATTGGATATACCTTAGCCTAGAAATCTTCTTTTTTCTTACTTGGCCTGCTCCAAAGGAGCACGTCTAGTAGACATCATTAATCTAATCTAATGGACATCAAAATAGGCATAAAAAAAGTACAATATTCTTCCTGAAATGCCATAGTATCAAGGTTTCAACGACACTTGAGGAGTGATCGAATATTTAAAACCTATTGAGTTCATATATGTCCCACATTCCGAGTCATGTCGAAAGGCGTTGGGGCACGCATGTGCTCTTGCGACAGAATAAGGAACCTTCTGAAGCACAGTTTTTGGTCAATTGATCTCCCTTTTCATTGCCAAGGATAACGCAATGAGAGGGCAACCAAACGAGAGATATTCGGAACGATTTTTTCTAACTGTGAGCTTAACACCTTTGAAATATCTTTCACGCAATTTTCAATAGATCTTAGATATTTTCTTTTAATGACTGTTAAATCAAATTAGAAGCACGTTTAGTTTCTCCTGCATCAATAAAAAACGCTGGGAAAGATGTTCTGGAGATGCTCAGATATCTGCCCATCGCGATTATTATGTCTGTTATATGAGTATAATCTACTAAATGTAGCCTGTAAAACGATGTGTCTCTTAAGCGTTTGAGTTGTGAAGATCATGATAAGAAAAGCCTTAGAGAGTTAAACTGTTTTAATATGCCCTGCTGATTGGACACAACACAGATAATTGACGGTTAAAAGGTCTGTCAAAGTCGTAAGAAAACATTTATTAGTTTATTATTACCATACACGCTGATCTAAAGCATCTTTTCCTAGGTAAACTCCTTGTTCTATCCGCATTACTAATGGATCACAAGGACCCAAGAGCAGAGTGTTAGTCATTTTTAGAAATTGGACCATTTTCCCGTCAGTTAGCTTTTGGCCTCGTTACAGCAAACTGACCCCGTACGAGGAAGCGTCAAACAAAGGAACTACTCTCTCTTCCCCTACGTGGCAATAAGTGTTTGCGATTAGAACCTGCTAGTGACAGGACAGAACCGAGTGGTCGGGAGTCTAAGTTTTTAAGCCGCTTTACCCAAACCCGATGGTAGCCTCCAGGAAGGAACGGATGAAATGCAGCTGAATGCCATCCGGTCAGCCAGTTATCCCCGTA
The DNA here is from genome assembly GCA_002091835.1 of Anopheles maculatus. Taxonomy (NCBI): domain Eukaryota; kingdom Metazoa; phylum Arthropoda; class Insecta; order Diptera; family Culicidae; genus Anopheles; species Anopheles maculatus. The sequence continues at coordinate 143,430 of KZ061545.1, read as the reverse complement.
TCCCGTACGGTCAATTGAAACCATCGCGCCTCACTCATCGTCCATTTAATGTGAGATGGTCTTTGAAAAGTCACGTTAGCGCGATGCAATGGCAAGAAAAAGATCGTTCGGATTGGTTTAAATGCTTTGGCGAACGTTAAGGTGGTGCGCTTCATTAAGTTTTATGAAAGTTTACATCACCGAGAAGCACCATTTTCGATATGCGCCTGGGGGCCGTATGTGAGTGCTTCGGTGCGTGCTTTCGGTGCGTTTGTCCGTGTCCGCGGCTCCTCATTTTGCTTCCGCTCGGTCTGCTTGATGATAATGACGACGATGCTTCAACCCCGCGGGGCACATTATCTTGATGATTATGCTACGCGGGTAACGAAGGTGTTTTATTGCCCAATTCCCATCGATAGAGATGCGGGAGCATTTCCCGTACATTTTCTGCGGTCTACGGTGTGACACATACACACGCACGCACACGCTCACACAAATCATGCACCCGGCAAGACCTCAACGGCGTGTCAACGAAGGCGTAAACCGATAGTACCGTCAGCCTGACAGAAACAAACGGAAGGACCGCTCGAACAAGCGAAAGAAAACCACACAAAAGCTTAGAAACCAACCTGAAGGGTGGTGACGGAATGCCCTTTACGGGCTGTTGATGCGGTTCGGTGAGCTTTCGGAGGCATTTCGGGTGTGCGTGTGTGTGTGTTTAGAATAAAAGTTAATTTGCCCAACGCACTGATAAGAAATTATGAATTCCGAAATCGCTCACTCTAGGCCGCCAGCTTTCCGCCACAGTCCAGTTGGTCGCCGGTAGTTCCAGCTTGCTGGTCGGCTTGTTATTGTTATTACACACTATTTCCTCGACCTGCTTAACCAATTTTCATCGGATGTCAGCGCGGCTTTCGGCCTGACGGGACGCACGTCAACGAGACAAGTTTCCGTCCGAAAATACACCGTTTTCTATTTATCTTTCGCCTACTGTTTCGGTTTCCTTCCATTGCGCCTGGCCAGGTTCGGAAACGGCGCCACCGAAGGGTGTGCGTAGATAGGAAATTATTTATTTTTAAAAATATCACTGAAGCAAATAGCGGTGCCGGCGGCTTCCGTGGCTGGCTCTTAAGGCGAGCGGGCGCGCGTGATGGGTTTTTCGTGAAACAAAAGCAAATAATCGTAAAAAAGAGTTATGAATTAGAGTACTTTGTGCTCTCAATTTAGACCGGTTGGATGGTGCGTTTGCCAACAACCATCCAAACTGGCCGTCCAGGCGAACGTTATAAGTTTGATTATTTAATACGATCCGGGTTCGGGGGAGCAGTGGCAGTGGTGGTGGTAGGGAAAAGCAGGGCCAGAGGTAAGTGAAAAGCGCACGGTAAATATCGTAAATAAGGTACACCTCACGCTGGTCCACAGAAGTTTGGAAGGCTGGTTTTTCCCCCAGTTTTTTGCGCCAGTTTCGGTCGTCCTGGTAGTTGGAAAGTAGTGTTCCGGTAAAATTATGAGGCTGCCGGGCTGAGCGGGTCTTGCCAAAGCAGGGAGTTGAAAAGTAAACCGGTAGCCTAATATGATTATTTTGTCCTAAAATTAAGACATATTTTACTGCGTTGGTCGTTAGTGGTCTTGGGTGGTGTGATTTTTTGCCACTTTGCCTACCGATAGGCAGCAGTTTGGGTGTAACTTTGCATAGGAAAGAAATTAGATTTGGACTGTGCTTTCTTTTTGGACTTGTAAAGATCGAGCTAGGGAAGTAAGAAACGAGCGTGAGTGCCTGCAAATGTCGTTCTATTAGGTCGTATTAATCAAATTTATGAAATGTTGAAGTTCGTGTTTAAACTATAATTTGATTTTAGCAAAATGAATTTAGATTCTTCTATTTTTTTTCAGAAGTTTCACAAATTTTTATAATGAACGAAACGAAACGATCAGACTCTAGATTTTAGATGTGTATAATATACAATTATTGGTACACATGCTCCTTCTGTACAACTGTGACAGTCCGATTTAAAGTCTACGCTATTCTATTACTGTTATTCTTCATATTAAAAGATATCTAACTATTCGTTTTCCTGGACACTTCAACCACGAGAGGTCTTAACCTGCTATTGCCCGTAGCTGGATAGTCTTATTTTTGCCCGTAGCTGGATAGTCAGCCTTGCTTAAGATATCTAAGGTGCTCTAATATGTGTACCAAAATCTGCATTCTTCGTATTTGTCTTGAGGTTAGTAAAACGATTTTGCTGCGAAGTATTCTTGGAAAATCGTAAATAACTCTTTTACGAGAACAAAGGATGTAGAGAAAATCGCTTGTTTCGGATACGTGTCCGCATTTGGTAGGCTATCTGTAATTTCACAGTTATACCTACTTGTCCATCAGTAAGCCTTGTTTTAGGTGTTAAAATATCTGTTAAGTGATTCTGATTATTCCTGTTCCATTGGAATCGGTGAGATATTAAATGCAGATAAACAAGATTATGAAAATAATCTCTATTCGGAATTGAATTTCACAACTGATCACTTTTTAGATAGTCTTTTTAACGTAACGCATTTCGGAAAGAGCTGTTAAAAAGAAATAACTCGCGACCAAGTTCAAGCCTCGTTGAAGCTGTTTGCAGCTATTTAATTTTATAGCTTGGTGACATTGGTGGTTGGGATAGCTGTATCGAACACTGCTAGCATAAGCACTTCAATGGCTTGGCGACAATGACCATGATAAGTTAAACATAATCTTTTTAAGTGAACCAAAAATGCAAAGGATCGTCTTAGTATCTGGAATATTTTGGTACGCTTTGTAATAGACTAAAAACCAGACTTCATTCACCTGTTGGGGAACATCTCATCCATGTACCATCTAATACTTCATCTTACATTTTTAGTGTTATAAAACATTCTAAATCATTTTTTTATGTTCTAAAAATGTTACTGAAAAATACCTGAAATATTGCATGCGTTCTAAATTTTAATTTAACCATTCGAGAAGCAAGTTCAACTCAGTGTCTCAAGTGGTTGTTTCGAGCAAACTTGTGCACCACAATTCAACCGAACCAAGCCTTCAGGAAAATGCTTCAAACTGAGAACAATTTCACAATTTTCATTTTTAATGACTCAATTTACGTTTTTCCTTGAACAAACTGTAGCCTCTCTCTGGTGCTTAACGATCGTTACTTGTGCTGATGCTTTCGCTCTTCAAACAGGCATGAATGCATCTCAATCGTTTGGTAATTTGTTTTTGGAGTTTTTTTTTTCTTTTTCGTCATTTTTAGGTTATTTCTTTTCATTACTCATCTTTCGCAAATATTGCCCATCCCGATAGATAACAACTTCTACTTGAGGTTTGCTTGTTTGTTACCGGTTGTCGGAGTCATACCACGATAAGCTTGAGGGGTTCTCGTATTTTTTTTCCTCGCCTTCTTTTGCTAACATTAAGAAAAGTGTAACATTCTGCGTTGGTCAGTGAACTGTTTGGACGGTTTCGGTTTCGGCACTTTCCCTGTTTGCACGTACAAACGGATCCGGTGAGAGGGCCAGTCTAGGCTATTAAAAATTTCCTCCCACAATGACCATTGGCCACGGATCCGACGAGATGACAGTTTTATCGTTAAAATTTTGATGGACAACGCAAAGACGACGACGGCCGGGAACGGATGATGGGGTGAGTGTTGCAGTGTGAAGTTTATTTCGAATGGAAAGGATCTCCCACCGAGGGTAAGCATCGTTAAGAGCCTCAGCTAAATGGAGAGCGTTGTCAACGGACGCCGTTGGACGTTTTTCTTGTACCGTTCAAAAGCTCGTAACGTTGGGCCACTCGGTGAGGTAATTTCCGAATAGCAAACTCGGTCCGAAAGCTCTCACACGGTACGGCCCGGGAAGACACGGTGGCGATGTGATGGGTGCGAAACGCTGGAAAAACATGAAGAAAAACGAAAACAGTTTCCCATTAGCATGTTTTTAATATTTTATGATCGCTACCATCAGCCCGAAGGGCGACTTCTGGGCTTTTATCCCGTTGACAACACGGTGGCCATTTATTAATATGCTTAGTTCCTGGGTTGGTTTTTTTGTGCTGTGCTGTCGCCGCTACGTTACGCTCCACAGTAGCGACTGGATTGGCAGGGTCTGGAATAGGTGCCACCAAGTATGTGTGTTGGGTGTGCTAAAAGACATTTCGTGGGCAAGAAATGGCAAACTCTGAACGTTTGGTAAGCTATTTGGTGAGAAAGATGAAACCAGTAATTGGAAGTCAGGGAGCACCATCGACAGGCAGACCAATTTTACTGCCTGTACTACGCTTTTGCTGGATTCACTTCACGAAAAGGAATAAATGAAGTGATCAAATCAAGATCGATCGCTTTTTAAATACCTCAAATACAGCTAACAAATCCATGTTAGTAGTTAGATTATCTTAGGAAAGAGTCTCTTCCTTCGTTAAAATGGGAACGTTTAGGGCACGAAGAACGGGATGGAATAGAGTAGATAGTGAACATCTTTGCAATAGAACAAGAGGGATGCGTCAAACATGACATTTAAGTGTGTCCGATAGTCCGGAAGAGAGTCAAGATCAAGCAGCTGACGCTTAGACTCGTGATTGGGCAGGATTTTTATTTATTTATTTATTTCTCCTTCAGTTATCCAGCTGTCGTTAGCCTACATAACAAGATTTTCAACGCATGTTTAACGTACTATGAAATACTACACCATAAACTTAAACATTGTACCGTAGTAATGGAATAAATAAATAAATAAAACGCATGTTAGTGGATCTACCAAAAACAATTGAGAAGAGTTAACTAGGTAAAGGATCTCAGCACAAGCTTCATGCAATCCACATTAATCCCAGCCGTAAGAGACTAGATTACTGAGATATACTGTAGCAATGAACACTATTACAACACTTTCATATACAGTGCGGCGAGTCATATACAGGCGAGTATTACAACACTTTCATATACAGTAGATGTATGAGAAATCAACAGCAATACGTTGAAGAACATCGAAGTGTTTGCAGGCACTTCCAACCATTAAATCGTTAAGAAAAGGCAACTATCGTGCCCTACGCCTTAGTCCATGATCAACATGGAGGACCAGATCCTCATAGCAATAAGGGTAAATAGTGCTATTCTATCCCAAGTGAACTATGACAAGTTAACTGCACCTTATCCATGGCTGTCTTAAAAATAAAACACCGCATTGTTAAAGGTTATTCTAAGCCTCAACAAACAGCTGATCTTCTATCATAGACGAACATTTATTCTCCACAGGTCCCTTAAACAAGAAAATTGATTAAAAATCTCTCTTGATTATTGCTGTTGAGGGTTATTACCAATCTTCAGGCAACGCTAAAATCCCAAATTTGGTATAAAAATTCAAAACTTTGTCCAAAATCTGTTTATACTGTATACGGGATCTCTGAACAGCTCTGGGAACCAGAACATTAACTAGTTCATATTTGGTGTTTTAAGATTTAGCTGTAAAAGAAAATGTTGACACACAGACGCCAGTCGAGAACTTGAAGAACAGTTTTCTTGTGAATTTGTGTTTTTAGTACACTAACGTAAGAAGTGCGTAATTGGCACATGGATATTTTTGAAAACTTCAAATGTTTTGGCAAATTTTTTCTACGCATAAAACGTCCGAAACTTCCGCGATTGTGCAGAAAATATGTAGTAATTCCCATATTTGCTATGATGTATTACGTGATTGCAAAATTCTTCATCAATTTATTTATTTAGTCATCTTCAGCTATAGTTACGTACGACGTCTTATCAATACGGTTAGGCTGTGCTTTACGAGTATATAAAAACTATGACGTCCTATCACTGGAATTACTTCAAGTTTTCTTACTTTTACCAACGTAAAAGCATTCTTTTCTTAGTCGCTAGTAGCTTGTATCAGACAGGGAGTTACTAATCAATCCGAGTGTTCACTTGGTAGCAAACGTCAGTAGTAATTATAAATATAACACACTTTAATTTTACCCATCATCTCCCAATTAAAACGACATTTGTTGTGAGGTGATTCAAATGATCAAACAAACACACACAAAATAGCGTCTCGATTTTTATTAGCTGATGCAATAACGATAGCGATAAACAACACACACATTGGTAGCCGCTGGTACTAAACGTCTTGAGACTGTCCCTCATGAGTCAACATGTGCCGCGTTTAGCTTCAAAGGCACCCGATGGTCTCCCGACGTTTTGCTTCAACGTGTTGTTCGCCGTCTCTGTCTGCTATCGCTAAACAGTTTCGGAACGTGTTGGAACACGTTTGATCGGGAAACGGCTTCGTCTGTGCATGCTTGTACTGTCGAACGGAATCGTTTTGCGAATCCATCGACCACCCGAACGGCAAGGTCATCCAGAGCATAAGGGTGAACGCTAGAGAGTGGGAATCAACTGATTCAGAGATGGGTACGCCAAGAGTCTAATTCGTCTTCCATTTGCAAGAACCGGTACGCTACTTTAAGGGTACTCTTAACGAGCAACAGGGACCGTTTACTGACCCGCTGATGGTCCCACTCTAGTGACGCAGTTTTTCTTCGGAATGTGTCCGTAACTCCCCAGTGAGCAGAAAAGCAGGATTAGCAGGACACGCAACCAACTTCCCGGGCGATCTGCGACGGGTGATTATGGGGACGCTTCCTTAAGCTTCCATTACGCTTTGCTTTCGCCGAATTGTACCTTCACCATCGGTGCCACCATGGCCAGTATCTTCCGGCACGCAATGAAACGTAACGGAGGGTGCTTTTTTCCTTGCTAGGGTTTGGGGTTTTTGGGGTCGGAAAAAACGGAACTTTTCCTAATGCCGACTCAGGGGAAATACTACCGGAAGCGATACCGTGTGGACCGATTAAGCAAATAACTAGTTTCGTTTAGGTGTATAACCGTACCGCTTTCTGCATTTTCAGCATAATTAACCGCTCATTCAATCCCGCTCGGGGGTGTGTCATTGGGATTTTGGATTGTCTTGTTGGATCGATTGCCGCGCGTTAGAATGTCGCAGTAAGTTCCGAAAGCCCTTAAATGAACTTCAGGCTGAAAAGGACTTGTTGGAGAGTTTTTAGTTCTGATTAAAAAATGTATGGAATTATATTTAAAGGAAATTCTATCATAACTTCTATTCAGATCGTACATATTTAACTGTCAAAATCTTCATGTATAATTAATTTGTTTAACGGCAAGAAGAGATTATTGAAAACATGTAATAAATCATTCGAAATAGGTATCCTGGGCACTGTGTTTAGCAAATTCTAGCCCCGTTTTCATTGCTTTGCTGAATAGGAAATGTGGTTTTCTTGTTGAATCATTCTCGTCGATCCCAATCCGATCACATCGTACAATTATGTACGCATCGTTCATCACCAAAAAAAATACCCAAAAATCCAGCATATTATTTGCCTCTGCTCTGTTTGACGCATTCACTGCAGAAAACAAAAGGTCGGATGACCATGACGGGACGAGTTTTGCGGGCCGAGGACTCATTTGCATATTTATGCGTGCTCGGTGTGATTTCCTCTATTCAATTACAAAAGGCTCGAAAACGGGCTAAAGCAGCACCCGAGCCGTGCCCAATGTCACTAGATTCCCGATGGTCCCGATGGTTTAGCGTTACCGGCATCCCATGCTCCGTAACCGTTTATTCGTGCACGTTATCAGAAATGAGGTTAGCTTATTTTTGTGCCTTTCCCTTCTCCGGTGCTTCAAACCGTCCATCAAACACCGGTCGACTGTTCGATCGTTGCGTGTGTTGCCCGGAGAGCTCCGTTGTGCGTGAATCCCCATCACACGGTGTCCCTTTGCAGCTAAACGGCCACCCGAAATCGTGTGATCATGTGGTTCGGCACAATTTCGGCAGGTTAAGATGAGCCACCCTTGCTTTCTACGGCCGTGCATCGTGTGTATTGTTTGCGCCCACTGATCGAGCGCAACTGATAACCGGCTGTAACCTCCGACGCAATAGCTTACCCGACCTTTTGCTGGCTAGCGGCGCTGTGTTACAATTTTCTATCAAACTGTAGTCGATGATAATTTTGTGTCCCCAGAGGGTTGATGGGCAGGGGTTGACCCACGTTGTCACGATGATTCGTGATGCGTTCGGTTCACGTTGCGTGTGCGATGGTGGACGCGATACGCATCTAACACCGTACACCGTACGCAATTGAATGCGTACAAACAATGCGCGGTCGTGCAGTTTTAATGATAAGCCGTGCCAACCGCTGGAGCGATTGTCAAGATTGTGTGTGCTTTATTTTGGGGTGTTTTTTATGTACTCTTCTTTTCTTGTTGCTGGGAAATTAGGAACCGAAAGACAGGGAAATGTGAATGTCAAGATCTAATTTTATGGCTTGTTTCTGTATTGTAAAAAACGCAAATAATTGTAGAAATAAAATGCGTAATTTTAAGGGAATCAATTAGTATTTCATTGTATATAATTTTAACCCAAAATGATAGAAAAAATAAAACATATATTTGTTTTCTTAGTCAATAAAATGTCGTGGAGTCTAAGACAATTCTAGCTTCAGTTGCAGATTTTTTGCCCGTAGTTAGCAAGTCATATTCAGCTAACCGATATAATAACCCAACCAGTCTGTTATATAAAAATCTTTGCCAATCAGACCTCAAAACTAAGTTTATTAGAATTCTGCAGTTTAATATTACTGATTTAAAGATTTTTGCATAAACTTCACATAGTACATAGTACACTACACACTACTGAGTATGTTAACCAAAAATTATTTTGAATGCTCTTTCCTGCCATTTGTGTTTTTGAACGTTACTATCGGTAAAGCTTAATAAAATTAATTTCAAATCAATCAATACAACATTTTTTACGAATTGAAGTTGACACGAAATATTATGTTTAAGTCGTCTCAACAAATCAAACAATTATAAATAAGTTCGTGTGATTTATTTATGACAAATTGAAGATTCATGTTGGTTCACTAAATACACAATATAATCTTCGCACCGTGAATAATCGGCTTACCTGTCATTGATAAAGTATGACACGGGTATCCATATGTTGCAAAAACTTTTGAATTATTGCACAGGACTCAATTTTCATCTTCAGTAAATAATTCGATGCAAACATCCTTTTCGTTTTTGCCATTTCAGCAATTATTCTCAAGTAAATAAAGCTTAGCTTAGCTCCACTCAAAATACCTGTCGCAACGGACGAAGCTGGGACTGTACAAAACCTTTATAGTCCCAGTACTCACATACGCCTCTGAGACATGGACTTTGTCCAAAACTGACGAAACCCTCTTAGCCGCGTTCGAGAGGAAGATGCTCAGAAGGATTTTTGGCCCCGTATGTGTGGAAGGACAATGGAGGAGCCGCTACAATGACGAGCTCTATGAGCTGTACGGTGAACTCATCATCGTGCAGCGAATTAGGCTCGCCAGGCTCCGGTGGGCTGGTCATGTCATGAGAATGGCACCGGACGACCCAGCCCGTAAAGTTCTTTTAGGCCGTCCACATGGACAGAGGAGGCGTGGTAGGCCCAAACTGAGATGGAGTGATGGCGTCGATTCGTCCGCCAGAACGGCCGGGATAATGGATTGGCAGACGACGGCGCTAGACCGTGAGCGGTATCGAGGATTGTTGCAGTAGGCCAAGCCCGCGAAGCGGTTGTAGCGCCTGATAAGTGAAGTGAATTGTTTCTTAGCTTCAATTTTCATGTCAACGAATTTCTCAACTTCCGAATTAGTCTTGTTGCTTTTAAACGATGGAAAAATGCTTCTGTTTGACCGACTCAACGTGCGTTCAGAACGAGGTATCACGTCTACTCGTCGCATGTCCCAAAGAAAATTTTAGTTTTAATGCTACCTCAAATACACCAGGAACTAAAGGAATCCTATGCTCTTGACTTTAATATGCTGGTATTCGTTCAGTATTTCTTGAAGAATGATTAAAAAAACGGCGATTCTGACTTAGCCGATCGGTTACGTTTCATTATTTGCCGGGTGCCCTTTGAAGAACAGCTGTTTGTAAATCTGACGTATTTTAGTAGCCTATATTCTCAAATACGAAGAGGTTACCTTAGAGTATTTTTTGTAAGAAGATGCTTCGAAATAACACAAACATAAAGGCTTTGGGAGTTGCATGTTTATTTTTATTTAACTAACAAAATTATTTTTACAAACCATTCTACTCGTTCTGTTTATGGGAGACTTGTCACTCCACAAGAATGATGAACAAAAATTATCTCATGTAGTAAATAAATTTCATTTTTTTTGTTATTCATGTAGAACGGCTTGGCCGTATTGCTAATAAATTTCAATTATCAACAAGTAATTATTAACACTGCTGCTGCCGTCCTAAATTCTTAAAAATGCTATTCAAACTAAAACAAACTTGAAAGTATGCTCAGTATTTCATCATTTATGTTTTTTTTAAATCGTTTCATAAGACATAATAATAAGAACTAACTCTAGAACAAAGTTTGATGCTGTTCAACTGTATGTATTTCTTTTTGTAGTTTAGCAAAATATATCAAAAGTATTGCTTTAACCACAAATTATAGTGATTGACGCAACCAGTAAACCAATAAACGAAACGGAACGGTTAGTGCAGCATAAAACGGGACATGATAATTAAACAACGTAACGGAACTTTGGATGGAATATCGCAGAATTGCTAGCTGAAGTCAGAATTTATGCATTGAATAATTTCCCCCCCCTAAATGCACCCTCAGTTCCAATACATCTAGCAAAGTGCACATCACATTGTAAAAAAAAAGAAATTCTAAAAAAAGAGGAAACACATAATAAAAATTTGTTCCGCTGTCATGTGGCAGGTGAATTTAACCAAAAGCGTGCAAAATAATATGCACGATGTGATTTTTTTTTGTTGGTTGCTCTTCTGCACCTTGTTTTGTCTGACCCGGGCTAACCAAAAGGATTTTTTGTCGTCAACGACACGCATGCCCATCAAAAACCTAGGGAATCGAATTAATGTCCCCGGGTCCTTTCTCGCTTCCCTTCTCCATCCGACGATCGCGAGTGAAGCGAAAAAAAATCTCATAAAATACGCAAAACAGGGAGATTCAACTAACGAACGAGCACACACAACCGTACACGCACGCATGTGTGGCAGTTTCGATCACATCCTGTGTGCGCGGATGAGTTGCGGGGGACCATCCGAACTGGAACGGATGTTTCGGATGGAAGCGACGAACGTAAAAATGTGCACCGACCAAACGAGAGAAACACAACGACAAAAAACAACAACCAACACTCTGCAACAAAATGCAACCTCAAAACATAACGAAAAAAAAGTATCACCCAGTGAGGGGACGCATGTTTGGGACTTTTTTTGTGTATGAATTGGTTAACATTAAGAGCAAAAAACACACCCATTGCCAGTGGTTTTAAAAATTAGCCCACCATTAAAATCTGCATTTCCGTTAGCCGCTTCGGTCCCTTGGATCGGTCACAATCGATGGGAACTACCGATGGCAAGGCAAGTAGTCCAGGGGGTCAATATTGCAACCGCAGTTGAAGCACCGTTTTTTTCTTCGTGTATGTTTGTATGCATTTCCATCTGTCCGAAACCACCCAAAACATTGCTCTCCCGCTGTCTGCACACAACGGCATCACGGCCATCTCGGCAACCCCGTCAACAATGTTACCTTCAACACTTGATCATCAGCACTGTCGCCGCGATGTCCTCGTCCTCATCAGCGTTTGCAGCTGCATTTCACCGGCCTTTCACTAACTGCCTTTAGCCGGTTGTGACACTTTACTGACCTGTGAAGCTTCCTTTTCGCTTTCGTTTGCATTTGCTTCATCACTGAGCCGATGCAGTGGTGTCAAACAAATGGTGCGCAAATTCTTGTACTCTTTTATCACATTCTAGATTTGTATGATACCTCTGCACATTATTATAATTGTTGCTGTCTTCAGTTAACATTCGAGTTGTGTCATGAGTCACAACATCATTTTAGTGTTAAATTTTAATGACTGTTTGAAGTATCCTCCCAGGTAGAACATATTATTGTTAGCATTGTTCAAATGGGCAATCAAACATTTATCAGAATAATGTTAGATATAGTCGAAAAGAGAAACTAACAAGAATAATTATTTTTTTATTTATTTAATTTATAATATGATGGCCCAAGGCCGTAATGTCAACCCCGCTCAGGAGCTAACAAGAATAATTGATTATTATTATTGACAAGAGTTATTATGCAGTTATTATCGACAAGAATAACTGATTTGTTTAAAGATCTTGTGCGTTCTTCAGATATAAATTTCATAGGAAACTTATGCACATCAGCTTAACCGAACCCTGAACGGATCTGAGTTACCACAATATCTTCTTCTTCTTCTTTGGCACTATAACCTCGTGAGGTCTTGGCCTGCTATTTCTAGCTCTCTGTGACTTAGTTTTTACCCGTAACTGGATAGTCAGTCGTGCGTACGGGGAGGCGGTCGGGCGGGATTCGAACCCCGGTCCTGCCGTGTGAAGACCGGCGCCGCTGTCGTATAAACCACCGGGCCGCCCCCGGTACCACAATATCACTTTACCAAATAATTTACGTAGAAAATGATAACTTAATGTTCCTTAAAATATTGATAGCAATAGTTTTAAATAGAAAAACTGCAAGGAACGATTAAAAATTTTAGGAAGGAAGGAAAATTTTCCATAGAACCCCAAATGATTAAAATGAATTAAATATGGTTATTTCGTAGAAAATAATTGAGGTTATTAAGGGTTTCACGCATAAAATTGTATAATTTATAAGTATAATCTCAAATTTCAGTCGAAAGTTTATGAAAATGCAATAAGTGAATAATTTATATAATTAATTTAACGTACAAATACGATGGATATTTGGTTGAAAATTGAAAATGTGTGAAAAATTAAGCTAAGATTCATGGTTTAAATCATTTTGCACTGAAGAAATTAAACATACCAGCTCAGCAGAACATATTTTGTTATACGTTTTTATTTTAGTTGAGAACATATCAGCTATTTAACATTTATCTACTGTATTCAACTTGCAGGGATGAAAATGAACAATGAGATCAAACTCTAAATTTTGTCTAAAGAATCAATGCGATTTTGGAGACGAGTTCTTAAACAAGAACCAGGACAGCGCTTAACAAAAATGTTTGATGATATTTTTATATTTAGAAAACTGGTTTGTGAGTCATCGAGCAATTAAATTTTTATGTCAGACCGGAACCAAACCGGGTCAGACGTTCTCCAACCAATTTTTTACATTTTGGACAAACTATGGTAAAAACAATAAGATTTTTGACAAGATTACTGCCGCTGTTACAGCTGTTTTGCTGTTAAATTTTAGTCTTATTAGCACAAAATTGATTTGCTGAGCTGATCTGCTCAGTGTTTAGAACCGAACCTAGTGGAAACTTTTGATAGCGTTATTTTGTCAAGTGATTACTCCAACAAAACCACAATACCAGGCCACATGAGTGTCTTCCTGGCCTAACGATCTCTTAAGGTCATGCCTGCCATTTCTGGCTTACCAGACTAATTGATACCGCATAGTTGGTTAGTCAATCCTCACTATGGGAGAACGGCCCAGATGAGACTTGAACCCCGGTCCTGCCGTGTGAAGACCGGCGCCGCTGTCGCATCACCACCGGGCCGCCCTGATTATGTGAATGAGTGTGGAAGTATCGAAATGTTGAGAAAAATAGAAAATTGTCTTGGTAAGTGCTAGAGTCGTTAGGTTTTAAGGCGTATTTAAATGCAATAAATGTTAAAAAGGAACAATAAAATCACAGAAAATATGTTCTTCGATAGTGTTATCATTAAAACTAAGAAAATAAAGAAAGTGGTACACTAGTTTTCATAAATTTATAGAAAACTCCAATTTTATTTAAATATGTTCAATTGTTTTTCTTTGAAAATAAAAACAAAATTCACAGGAAAATAGGTCTCATTCATTCGCAATGCAATCCGCGTGAAAAAGGTTCAACCTCCAACCCAACCCACAGGACAAGATGCGTTTGACATCACTGTTCTAATGGATTTATATTTCTCTTGTTTTCGTTATGCTGTGTTTTTTGGTTCAATCATTCAACGCACTGTCCCGGCCCGGCCTGTTTGTTACACCGTTTGCCCATTTTCACATCGTTTTTGCCCATTCGGCACACACAACCATTTCACGTTGACGTGTATGTTCATAATATTTTTCACCGTACGATTTTGTTTACAAAACGACTCATCTGTAATAGTGTGTCATTTTTTATAGCACACACGGTGCGATCGTTCGCCACCGGTTTTCGGTCGACGGTCGGCTGCATTTCCCACCTGAGCACAGTGCATTGAGTGCATTGAGGCGAAAATGTGCTGCGCTTATCGTTCAGCTGCAATCGTTATGATTTTTTTTTCTCGGGAGGTTAATTTTGAGTTTCGAGGTGAAATTGATACATGATCTAAGAGGTGGATGAGAAATTATTTGAAGTATGTAAGTAGATTTTTTTTTCGGCTGGATTGTCTGTTTGACGGGATGAAATTAATGAATGTTTGACCAGGTCCGGTTCGTCGTCATTAGCAGCCAGGTGTAAGGGTGTTGTAACAGACAAACTCATCAAGCGTTGAAAACGTTGTAGAACGTTGATATGCATAGATTGGTGGTTTTTTTTTTCGGTGCTTAACATAACTGTTGTTTGGAAAATGATACGCATGAGCATCGGATGCCATTAATATTAAATTATATTTTACATGTTTTCAAATTTCTGTTTTTTTTTTTGTGCCGTTCGATTTGAATGAGAATGAATAATTGCTCAAATTTTAATGTTTTGCATACAAAAAACACCAGCTGCTCTAAGTGTTAAAATAACAGTACTTATTATCGTTTTAAAACAAACAAAAAACTGGAATTTTCTCACAAGACATTGAAGTCATCAAAAACGTAACATGCAACAGAAGATTATTTGTAACTTTACGACGTCCAAAAAGCAGGCGCTATATCTCTCTTTGGTTCATGGCTTTTTTAACCCATCAAGGAATTGAATTTATACATCCTGCATCCCTGAATGGATGTTTCCCGTAAGAACGAGAAGAAAAACACACACACATTTGGTGCACATTTGCAGCTGTAACAGCACACGTCAAATCAAAACCCCCCAACACGGACCCGGTTCGGTGGCACAGAAGCGAACGAAAAAAAGACACGAAATAAAACTGTCAAAGAAAAGCAGCAACAGCGGGTAAACAATTCTCATTTTTTAAAAATACCCCCACAAACCCAGATGCGAAACTCACCCCAAAAAACACGTACACACACATCGCTGGGATTCCTCTGGGAGTTCACCGTATGGGTTTCGGGGGGGTGGCTGAGAAATTGACATGGCGAAAATTGGTGGTGGGCAAAAATTCCAATCAGACTCGGTTTCCACCGACTGACCGACAACGCCACCTAGAAGCAGCAGCACCACTCTTCACAGCCAGGTCAGTCGACTGGAGCAGACGCCAAATTGTTGCTAAAATAAAACATCTTCGTCGCTGTGTGTGCTGGGCGGAAAATGCAAATGCTGTCCAAAATTACTTGTTACGGTTCGTAAACTGCCGACAAATGTCTGCACTTCGATGTAGAGCTGCGAGCGTGCGCGTGTGTGTTTGCGGGCATCCGGTGCAAGTGCATCAGAAGGAAGCTATCGTCACAGGAGCAGCAGCAGCAGCAGCAACAAACAAAAAAAAATCGAGCGAGAACGAGGGCAAAGAAGCGGACCACAACAAAAAAAAAACGAAGCTCAACCCGTAAACCCCGACACAAGTCACAAGCTGTTTGCAAATGTTAATTTTTATGTGTGTCGCTCACATCTTTATCATTTGTATGACGAAGGGCGCGCGTTTTGTCGCCGACCGATCTCATCAGCATCAGTGTCGTGTTTCGCGGATTTCGCCCACACCGATGCCTCGCTCGGCTACTGCGGTAGGTAAAGGCCGACCGACCTCTGAGTACGCCGAACGCGGCGAAAGAAAAAAACCGTCATGATATTTACGTTCATTTCTCCACTTTAGCAAATGGCGAATAATTGCAAGAAATACGACCATCTGCAATCAGTGGCCGGGCCACCTTGAGCATCCTCCGCCTTCCACCGACTCTTCCCCATGAAGCATCGGGTGTGAAATGAGGTGAAAATGTGTGAGCGTCACACACTCTGCAGTCTTCCCTGTTTTTTGATGCACTTTTTATTTTCCCTTGCTGCACTCTGCATCCGTCATTCGAACCGGGACTAGCGCGTTAATTGGGAAAACAGTTTTACGATCGCTGCGGACAGCTGACGGTGACGGTGCAGCGGCCAGAACGAATGTGGGTTCTCCTATGCGGTGTGATGTACCCACATTCTATGTTGATAGGCGGAATTAACACGGATATTGTAGCGTGTGCGAAATTTATGGCACGAAAACGAACCGCTGCTTGTGCGTTTGTCGCTTTGAAGTATTGATATTGCTTACTTGTTGTGAATTTTGGGGAATATAAAGATTTGGTCTGAAATGCATTTCAACCCAATGGAAAAATGGAAGCAAGCTGTAATGATGTGCTTGGATAAATTTAATGAAACCGTTAGTCACAACATGACTTCAGATTCCATTAGACATGATCTTTATTTGATTGTAGTTTGATAAATCAAATTGTCTTAATTTTAAACCATTGTGTATTCTTGTTTCACGTCGTTCTTGACTATACTATACTACTTGAGTAAACTATCTTATGAAAATTAAAGATAGGGCTTGTTAGATGATCTGTTTGTTCCATCTTCAGTTGAACTGTTCAATGATTTTAGATAGAAAGCCAACTAACTGATGATCTGAGAGTCCATTTGAGGTCAATTTGAAGATGTGTAGCGTCCACCCTACTAGCGATAAAAAGGAGCACGCCACCAGTTCATCTTTTTGCGATAGAATTAGGTGTCAGGCTCCTCGATAAATAAAAGAAGGAAGCAACACTTCATTGGTGACCTCGACGTGATCAGACGTGAACGCTGAGGAAACGCGCCCTTTGGAGGAACACGAACCTGTGAGCAAAAAGATGAACTGTTGGCGAGCTCCTTTTTATCGCTAGTAGCGTGGACTCTACAGAGGAATGAAATTTTTAAGCAATTTTTTGGTTTAAATTATGAATCTCTTCGTATCGGTTAAATATTGACGGATTTAGAGACGGAAACCTCTCTTAGCAGGAGTCTTGTCTAATTTTTTTGTCATCTCTTAAAATTCCTTGGACGAAGAATTAACATCGAGTACGAGGTCTCTTGATAGATCGAAGCTTCTTCGACTACAACGATTCTTGGTAAACGAAAGGTGACATGGGTAGACTAAAGGTTCGTTTGGGAGACGAAGTATTATCATAGAAAAGACATCTTCAATGGGTAATTTTTACTTTGTCTCCTGTCTGTTAATAAAGTTCCATTTACGTCGAAGTCTCTTGGAAATCGAGATCTTTTCACGGTAAAGCCCTCTAGATGATAATAATACTTACTTAACATCTCCCGATTGAGAGTTCTTTTGATTTTACTGGAAGAGATATCTTGAGCGATTAAGTCATAAAGAAAGGCTCGATCCTTTCGAATACTTGGCCTTTTGGAAGAAGAATATTCTAGGTAGATAAAGCTTGGACAAATGACGATTAGAAGGAGACGACTCTTGGTAGAATAAGTTTTTTGGACTACGTGTTCCCGTACAAGACACTTCTCAACACCAGGTCTGTTTTTACTAGAAGGTTTCGTCGAAAGCGTTCCTTGAATTACGAATATTTTTCGTCGAGCTTGACTTCCTCTACTTTGGCTTTACAAAGTCGAGACGTCTTGGCCTGTCTTTGCTTACTTTCCTTGACTTCGTTTCTTCCCGTAGCTGGATAGTCCGTCCTTTGTAAGGAGCTTCGTGATCGTGGAATTCTGGTTCTACGAACGGTAAAGGACGTAAAAAAAATAAATCAAGAGGTCTACGCAAAATTTTCATCAGTAAATTTCTGATTCCCAAGAACTATGGTACACTATGCATGCAAAGATAGATGAGAAATACAATCGCATCAATATCTACTTTGTAACCCGCGCTTGGTACAGGAATATGTTACATCCACCGTGATCCACCGTCACAACATTAGTACATTCACCCGTGGTTTATTTTTACCCATCGGCACTTTCGAGAACCGTGCCGCTTGTCAGGGTGCAAAATTTACGTATGTGTTTACCTTTTGTGCATTCCCTACCATTGATAGTAAATAAATCGTCGATCATCCGTGTTGTCCAACAGCGTCGTTTGATCCCCACGATAGTAGCAGAGCAGCGCACACATTAAGCGGTTTCGGTAGTGCGAATATTTTTCGTCGAGCTTGACTTCCTCTACTTTGGCTTTACAAAGTCGAGACGTCTTGGCCTGTCTTTGCTTACTTTCCTTGACTTCGTTTCTTCCCGTAGCTGGATAGTCCGTCCTTTGTAAGGAGCTTCGTGATCGTGGAATTCTGGTTCTACGAACGGTAAAGGACGTAAAAAAAATAAATCAAGAGGTCTACGCAAAATTTTCATCAGTAAATTTCTGATTCCCAAGAACTATGGTACACTATGCATGCAAAGATAGATGAGAAATACAATCGCATCAATATCTACTTTGTAACCCGCGCTTGGTACAGGAATATGTTACATCCACCGTGATCCACCGTCACAACATTAGTACATTCACCCGTGGTTTATTTTTACCCATCGGCACTTTCGAGAACCGTGCCGCTTGTCAGGGTGCAAAATTTACGTATGTGTTTACCTTTTGTGCATTCCCTACCATTGATAGTAAATAAATCGTCGATCATCCGTGTTGTCCAACAGCGTCGTTTGATCCCCACGATAGTAGCAGAGCAGCGCACACATTAAGCGGTTTCGGTAGTGACACTTTTATTTGTTCATTCGGCAATAATGCTGCACTGCACTGACCACAGATTCTCGCTTCTGTTTGCCTACTCGGTCTTTGAGCACGATAGCACGTACATTTGCTTTCTGTGGTCGAATTGTTGGTTGAAACAAAAGTCAAACCGTAATTTCGGACATCCGACCCGGACCAAACCCTTGTTTGGTAAATAGCTCAAAATTTTATCATCTTAATTACGTTATAAATAACGCTGATTGATGGACCGGCCGTGTACGATGGGCGCCGGCTTTTTCGTTTGCCGAACGTTACAAACCAGGGGTAGAACCGTGGTAGGGCGTGCCGATGCGGTATCGGGCCATCTGAGCGAGATGCACCCGATTTGACCCAATTTTCATACACGGAGCATTCGTTGCGGTGCGATAAACAAGGTTGCATTCCACGGCACAACAATATTAAAGATGAATTTGTGCGGATGTAGCCGATGTTTTGTGTTCGCCTTTTTATCGCCATTTTTCACAGAAAATCTGTTGTTTTTTACTTCTCTTTCAAACGCACACAAACATCCTGATCGTATGCCTGATGCACCGGGTTTACGGTGTTTCGCTCAAGGTGTGCGAGAACTTCGGCCACAAGCTTCTGTTTGGATGGTAACGTAATGTCTTAAATTATACTTTCTCATGACCTAAGATACATTTTTTATTTCGCAGGAACGAATGGAAAGTAAGCCACTGCACTAAAATCGGAACGGATGGCTAAAAACAGATGGCACAGATGCAGCATGGTTGAAATAAGATCAATACGACTCCATCGACAGGGCATGATGATTTGTTGTCTTTTTGGGACACGAACTATTTTTATACTGGCCAAGACAGCGACATAAACATATTTAATTTATTAAGGGTGTTTTTACTCAACTTTAGGCATCGTTTGTTCACTTTTCGTTTAAGAGATAGGACAGTAGCAAACAATTTATTCTTGTTTTAATTTCTATTTTGAAGCAACTGTGAATTTAAAGAGTTTAAACAATTTTTCATCTTGTACTCTTTCATTAGACTGAAGTCTTTTTAGGAGAAAAGACAGGTAAAATTGAAAAATGTTGATTTAAAAATGCACACAACACCCCGAGGATAAGGACAATTACGCTTATGCTAATGTGTGACCCGAGGCTCTCGCACCCATGGACGCGTGGAAGTGTTTAATACACATCGTCAACCGTTTACCAAGAAATGAAAAATTGCTTGCACCTTACGGTAGACCACTCTGAGGGGTTTTCGGTTCAAAGTTTGGTTGAAGAATAAACGATGCGCCAATCTATCTCTTACAATCCGTAACATTGGTAGCTAAGCCTTCACTAAATCGTTACGAAAGCCACTGGCCCCTTACACCCACTCACAACTGACCATCCAATAAACACCGTACTTTGACCGTATCAGAAATGGTTTCGTGCCTAATTACGGCTGAAGAAAACGGAAAATATTAGTTTGTTGCGTGCATTTACATAATTCACGCATTTGTCGTCTTGCGCGTGTAGTTTTACGCCCATGCGGGTTCAAGCGGCCGGTTCGATGGTGGTTTCACCTTTTGACTACCACCCGGCCGAAATATAGTTGGTAACGGCTATGCTCAACACTTGGTCCCTTGCCAGCAGCACGCAAAACACAACGAAGTAGGAAGGAAGATATTTCATTCAAATTTTTCTACTGCTTCAACGCTTCAACCCCGGGCAGGGTGTTAGGGCAGGCAATTAATTCTATTCAATAATTAGATCGAGAATTCAACAAGCGCATGAAGAAGCGCGTACCTGCAGGCTTGTAGGCGCAACCCGTTTGATAAAGCCAAAGAGAACAGTGAGATAGATCGTTATCGAAGCAACGAAAAAAAAAAAGGGCGGAATTAAATTGGGACATTTTTCAAACGCGTCCAAAAACCGACCCTTTCGCGCGGAAGAACGAATTAATCTACCTCACATGGTCGACTGATGCAGGCGTACGCGGCCCTGACTGATGCACGGCTGTGGAACGGAACAGTGGAACACAATTTTTCAAACGTCGCTCGCGTAGTTTTAGGAGCAAACTAACAAAAGAGATAAAGGACACATTTACGCAATGTTCCGAAAATGCAATGAATCCACGTTTCCGGAGGTGTGAGGTTGAATCCGAGCCACTGCACTAAAATCGGAACGGATGGCTAAAAACAGATGGCACAGATGCAGCATGGTTGAAATAAGATCAATACGACTCCATCGACAGGGCATGATGATTTGTTGTCTTTTTGGGACACGAACTATTTTTATACTGGCCAAGACAGCGACATAAACATATTTAATTTATTAAGGGTGTTTTTACTCAACTTTAGGCATCGTTTGTTCACTTTTCGTTTAAGAGATAGGACAGTAGCAAACAATTTATTCTTGTTTTAATTTCTATTTTGAAGCAACTGTGAATTTAAAGAGTTTAAACAATTTTTCATCTTGTACTCTTTCATTAGACTGAAGTCTTTTTAGGAGAAAAGACAGGTAAAATTGAAAAATGTTGATTTAAAAATGCACACAACACCCCGAGGATAAGGACAATTACGCTTATGCTAATGTGTGACCCGAGGCTCTCGCACCCATGGACGCGTGGAAGTGTTTAATACACATCGTCAACCGTTTACCAAGAAATGAAAAATTGCTTGCACCTTACGGTAGACCACTCTGAGGGGTTTTCGGTTCAAAGTTTGGTTGAAGAATAAACGATGCGCCAATCTATCTCTTACAATCCGTAACATTGGTAGCTAAGCCTTCACTAAATCGTAACGAAAGCCACTGGCCCCTTACACCCACTCACAACTGACCATCCAATAAACACCGTACTTTGACCGTATCAGAAATGGTTTCGTGCCTAATTACGGCTGAAGAAAACGGAAAATATTAGTTTGTTGCGTGCATTTACATAATTCACGCATTTGTCGTCTTGCGCGTGTAGTTTTACGCCCATGCGGGTTCAAGCGGCCGGTTGGTGCGTTCGATGGTGGTTTCACCTTTTGACTACCACCCGGCCGAAATATAGTTGGTAACGGCTATGCTCAACACTTGGTCCCTTGCCAGCAGCACGCAAAACACAACGAAGTAGGAAGGAAGATATTTCATTCAAATTTTTCTGCTGCTTCAACGCTTCAACCCCGGGCAGGGTGTTAGGGCAGGCAATTAATTCTATTCAATAATTAGATCGAGAATTCAACAAGCGCATGAAGAAGCGCGTACCTGCAGGCTTGTAGGCGCAACCCGTTTGATAAAGCCAAAGAGAACAGTGAGATAGATCGTTATCGAAGCAACGAAAAAAAAAAAGGGCGGAATTAAATTGGGACATTTTTCAAACGCGTCCAAAAACCGACCCTTTCGCGCGGAAGAACGAATTAATCTACCTCACATGGTCGACTGATGCAGGCGTACGCGGCCCTGACTGATGCACGGCTGTGGAACGGAACAGTGGAATATAATTTTTCAAACCTCGCTCGCGTAGTTTTAGGAGCAAACTAACAAACGAGATAAAGGACACATTTAAGCAAAGTTCCGAAAATGCAATGAATCCACGTTTCCGGTGGTGTGAGGTCAAATCCGTCACTATCAAATGAGTAACCAAGGTATTTTTTTTTTGCATTACGAATGCGAAACGAAGGCGCGTTAAACGGTTAAGCCTGGTCTGATGGTTAATGAGGGACAGTAAATAGTCTCCATTGTTCCCGATGATAATCAATTCTGTTGTCCTCAAGTCTTAAAGCCTATATCTGGTTTATCTAGATCAAGACAGATGTCTGGCCGTGGTTACAAAATAAAAAGAGCTTCTTAATAATAAGTAAATAATAAACCTTGTACTTCAGTTGGGACACACTTCCTCTTAGGAACCGTACAAAAGACACCTTAAACCGAGTGTGCTTGGTTACGATGCTGTTCCTGGCGAGAGTCTGTATCTTATCTACACCTTATCGCGGGTGTATTAGGACATTTTGTTGCAACGCATCTGGATCACGTTGTAACCTTCTTATTCCAATATGTATTGTACATTGAAAACATAGTGAAAGGATATCCAAAAATTCTGGTATTTACTGTTGGTAAGCAGCTGCTTATTAAACCTTATTAGGAAACATACAGTGTGCTCTATGATAGTTTAGCTTAAACGTATGAGAAAATTGGATCATGTTGCGTTGAAGACCATATCCTAGAAGTCACCGTTTTCATATGTGCGAAGAAGACCTAAGTCTTCTATTTATCAAGCTTTACAACCTCGAGCAGTCTTGGCCTTCCACAAATGGCTTTGCGTGACTTCGTTTTACCCGAAGCTTTATAGTCATGGATAGGGTGCAGACTAATTGCAGAAATATATTCGCCACATTGCAAAAATCATCTTGACAGAACCGTTTTCAGTCATCAAATGGATGAATTTCTCCGAGAATGCTTTTTGTAAATCTTACTGGATAGATCCCTAGAGTCAATAAGCTCAGACTTGAGAGCCGAATTTGGTGCTCGGATCTTATGTTTGACACAACTGATGTAGACTAAGTAACGCATAGCTTAAAAGAATCTAGCACTTCATATCTAAATTTTTCCTTAATCTTACAAGAACACATCATAAAACATTATTTAAAACTCTCGAAGCAGGGATTTGCGGCTCGATTTAAGATGGCAACCAGAAGCGGCTTAAACTTCTTGGAGACCTCCAGTAGAATAGAAGTTGCCCCTAACGTGTCCAACTCTTTGACAGGGTATTTTTCGATCATCAATTAACGACCAAGCTCACGATGTCTAAAAAACGAGTTCTCGAATACCCTTCTAAGAAGTTTAAGGATCTTTAGGTGCTTTCTTTAAGGATCAAACTGTCCTTTTATAGAAAGTACGGACATCTGTGGCAATAAGTACAGATGTCTTTGACAGCTCTGAACTTGCAAGCATCCATTTAGTTTGTATATAAAGAAAACTATTTGACCATCCGAAGAACGTTTGCTTTTTTTGGATATCGAGTTATACCTTAACACCGTGAAGTGATATTTCGACAAACTTCTGGATCCAATCTTTTTAAATTAATTTTCGAACCAATGACAACAGCCCGAAAATTTAAATACAAATTTATTCTTTCTCGTTACAATTACATTTTTAAGTATTAATTCATTACCAAGGGAACAAACATACACAAAAAGGATGATTAAGATCTACGTATTACAATATTTATATTGTCAATCACAAATTCCAACAATTTGTTATTGATCACCCGTCACGTCCAATCAGTTCTACGTCATTCGTATGCTAGATTTTACTTTTTTCCACACACAAACTGTTCTACCATAATCGATGCACAACATTAACAATTGAATTACGCAGATTTGTGGTTTTACTTTACCGCTTGTCAACAGTAACAGATAACGCTGACGCGCTTACGCATGTTTGACAACCTACTAATTGGTTCATCATCGCCAAGCAAGACTGTGCACCATGGCCCGGTATTACCAAAACCGTTCGTCGAGGGCACACCTTGACGTTGGTGTTCAATTCAAACGTTACCCTGCATTAGCGTTACCGCACTCGAGCACCTCCCAAATGTTCTGGCTGTCCAAAAATATAGGCAAGAATCAATCATTGAAGTTGTTGCATAGAACATGGAATCATTTCAAGCTGCTTACATCCAACATGATGGGATGAAACGGGTTGAAGTTATTGTGGTGGCAGGGAGCCAGAAACGAAATAGGCTTCAAATTGATTAGACCGTAAGGATGTTCTGGGTGGGTGTGATCGAAGTGCGGCTCGTAAACATAAAGCTAATGTCATCACCGCGCACAATTTTCGGGACGATCCCAAAAACTCTCTATCGCTCTCTAATAACATATTGTTGAACGTTTTTCAATCATTCAACTTCTTTTTGGGCCATGTAGCGCGTGTGTGCTTTTGTATGTCTTCCCTTGTGCGTTCGGTTGTGCGTATGGCGTTCCGCACGCAAGTAGTCATTAAAAGTGAATCGATGTTTGTTGAATCACTGAATGAAACATGAAGCTAACAGTCTCTAATCACACACCCTGTCCCTGGTGACGGCGGCGGAGGCGGTGTTGGTGTTTGGTGGTGGTGATGGACAGGCGGGAAACATATTTACCATCAGTGCCACGCATCGACGCGTTCGCAAGAGTTCGATTTTACGTTTGACGACACGGTGACGGTTGGACGGTTGCGGATGCGTTAGTTTGGCGCCTGGCGGAAGGAGGATGGTCTGTGTCCAGAACGCGCACATGGGTGCAGCTGTAGTGTGCGGCTAATGTTCCGAGGGAGAATTTAACGCCTGGCAGAGCTTGTACGATCTCTATTTGGTCTGATTTGCTGCCTAATGATGAGCACCCTGATCGGTCGTACAAACAATAATTGGACGGTTTCGCCTACAAGGTACGGTCGGAAGTTAGGCGAAAGAATGGAAAATCAATCATTAGCACAGAAGGATCGGAAAACGCAAGAGTGATAAATTTTCTGTCGAATAGAAAAGGTTCGAAAAAACAGCATAGATGTAAATTTTTTTAACGTACATCCTCTGTATTTTCTGTGAGTTGTACTGAATGTGAGTCTTCGTAACCCTAAGATAAATTTATTTAAAACTTTAGCTATTGTATAAATATAATAAATAAATTTAATAGGTTGAGCAGAAAACACAGATGAAAAGATAAGCTAAACAACTAAACAGTGATAACGAAAATGGAAATACTATCAAATATAATGTTTTTTAAAGTTTTTCTAGGTAGATTAAAAGTCAAATAGAAATCACATACTAATAGGCACATTGTTTAATTGAAGTCAAACGCCCTTAATCATATTTTCATTAATTTGTTTGTTTTGTTTTGATCTGTATTGTTCTTTTTTAAGGTTGTTTTATGATCATTCGTGCTTGTGTCATTCTTCGTTTAAATTTATCAATTTAAATCTTGCCCTTTTATTTTTGAAATGCTCTACTTTATTAATTTATTTTTCAAATTTTCATCCATTTTGCCTTCTATTCGAGATATTTCTAAATTATCCAAACATAGTTTCAGCTGCATTTTTACGTAACATTTTTACAATTGTTTGCATCTGCAACTTATTCCATTTTATCTGTTGACACTCGATTTTTATTACATTTATCATTTAAATAATCGATATAACCAAAGCTAGGAAACAGTTGATTAGATATTCATTGTAAAAAAGCATATTGAAACGATTGAACACTTGTTAGGGGAAATCTTTTTAACGCGTGTATCGCATAAAGTATCATTAGATAGCGTTCACTCCCGGAAGAAAGCACATAAATTTACGCTGTCAGGAACAACATGGTGTCGAAAGGAATTAAAATATGGTTTAAGCTGTACCACGCCAAAGTTACTCTCGAAAATACGATGAATTGTTACATTGTTTTCTTCTTTTTCTCTGACTTAACTCGATATATATAGCGAGCAAGAGAAAGAGCGATGATCCAATTTCAGGAAGTGCTTATCTCACTTATCATAATCAATTTCTTAACGCAAAAGTCAGAACCTTGTGCGTTCCCCGAATCCGGAAACCCCAAACAGTTTTCCTCTGCGGGCGAATGAGCCGCAGCTAATGTGAATATACGTGGAACTGCTTTGCTATATTTTGCCCATGCCCATGTTCAATTTATAGGAAACCCCGATTAGATGACGTAAAGCTGACTAGGTTGTAGCGTGGATTCAACATGTAACTGCCTTTCATAAACCAAATTTCTCTTGCCCTTTCTGCGAAATAATAGCAAAACCCATCAAAGCTTCCCTGTGCATACGGTGTAGTAAACTGTAGGAAAACCCTGGCCGACGACGACCCTGCCAAACCGGGACAGCATGCAGGACTCATTTTTCATCCGTATTTTTACATTTGTTGATCTAGTCTCCTTTCCACTGTTTATGAGCAGCTCGAGTTCTTACTGGTAGATTAGCAGGAAAACCAACCCATAGCGTGATGGTACGAGAACGGGGAGGGCCGAGGAAAATCTAGTTAAAGTAAATTCTCCAAGAACACCGAGCATCCGGAACAAGAAAGTATTGAAGAGAAATGGATATAAATGGGAAATAAATTAATGTGATCAAATTTATGGTAATCATACCGGTTCGATTCGCAGTCGAGAGCGATCGAGCACCAGCGTGAGCGAGTCTCGGCATCGGAAAGGGTACAACACCGCATTTGCTGTAGACTGCGGGATGGTTGGCCCTGGCATGTGGGACAGTGGATAACCGCAACCGGTGAGGAGCCGGAGAGATCAAAACTCACTCAGCATCCGGATGGGAACGACTCCGGGAAGTGGCGTTGCTGGTGGATTCATCGAATATTGGTAAAGTACATTTGTTCCCTGGGCCGGGGCTTGTGTTTAATATTTGATGCTAAGCTGTGTGCCTGTGTTTCCTCGGAACGTACGGGGTGGGCACAATACTTGTAATTTCGATTCCTCGCAATCTTTTATGCATTATGCATAATCAAACGGACGGTATTTCGTCAGGACCTTCTGGGAAAGTTGGCAAAGCGGGAGTAGCGGGATCCCTTTTTTTTCGGATAAACCCTGGATGCTCCGGTTCTTTCCCTCGGTACCTCACACTAATGCCTGGAGGTCAGGACACACGTGTCCTCTCGCTATCTTCTGCTGCTTCTGCCATATGCAATCCAGTTAGCTTCATTTGACCTGCAGGCTAAGCCTTACCGGAAGGAAACCTTTACCAATCTGCCAGACGAAATGATGACTTATTGCAAATAGCTGGAACGTAAAACAAATGGAACGGTTTTATTTTGCGCTCATCTCCATCCGATCAATGGGAGATAAATAATGCTTATCAGATGGAGTCGGAAACGAGCAACTTTGGTTTTGCAAAATCCCTATCCCAACAGTTGCTTCCCACCGAAACGGTCCCACGAAGACACTAGGAAAAGCAAGCGGTTAAAAAAATTAAGGGAAAACAGTAAAAAACTGCTCCTGCAAACTCCCGATGAAGAAATGACGCATTTGAGTGCATAGCGTACGGATGGTGGTGAGAAAAATTGTTGAGTTGGTCCCATTCGCTCCAGACAGCCTTTTATCGCCGCATCATAAAGTTATTTGAGGAACCTAGTTTTTCATCCCCATACCACAGCCACCTTGCGTTGTTCGCGCGATTGGACGAGCTGATGATGTAGATGGCACCCATCAGCCCGAAAGGGTCGCTCGCCGCACAAAACGCGCCAAGACGCAGCAACGCTTCGTTTGCTGGTTCGTTTTGCAGCTTCTGCACACTGTTTTCATAACAAACTTTGCTCATAAAAGTTTGCAAGATGGAGTGCTTTCTTCTGCAATTTTCTCCATTTTCTCTCGCGCTGCAGTTCGTTAGTTTTGGTCCGTTTTTCTGCCTCACTTCTGTTCTGCCGTTTTGTGTGTTTCTGCTTCTTCGCCGTTTCTTCCCGTTTGCTTGTTTGATGCTATTTTTTAAGTTCACCTTTTTTTCGCCTGCCTGCACTTTATTTAATTTAAGCTTCGTCGGTTTACACTTTACGCTCACGCTTGGATCTGCGCTGTGGACTGGTTTGCCTCCTAAGACTGGTCGCTGCCGGACTGGGAGTACACAGCAAGTGCTGTAAAGGTTCTGCAACCTACAGCGGTTGGTCTTATAATGGGCTAGGCGCAAATTATTGCCAGTCTAAGAATGTGCCAGTCCCGGTCATGTTGGTGACTTCGACCATGCCGTGTGCATCAGAATAGCAAAGGATAATAAATACAACTTAAACTGTCCCTTACCCAAATCCCCAACACTCGGTCGGTGATATCAGCAGTCGCGAGCTGTTGGTAGGCTGGCGGGGAGAAACATTTGAAAAATTTAAAGTAAATTTAATTACGATCATGCGACACAATCCATCGTGAACTAGTTCCCTCATTACTTGCAATTATCGCGCGACACGGGCCAAGCTGCGAGACCATCCCTTGAGCTTAAATTCACGAGCATGTGGCACCAACTTCGCCCGCCAGCAATTATGTCATCCGAGACGAACGCATTCTCTGGACCCGTATGGTTGTAGAATGTGTCCGCCTTGAACCTGGGCAGTGCGGAGATAATTTGTCCTATCAAAACTATTCCAGTTCCATCGGTTAATAACAAAATTGTCTAACGGTTTGTTGGACGTATGAAGATCATTATTTTCTCGGCGCGTGCTACATTCGACTTGAGGTCTTGAAGTAAACAGTTGAAGGAAAAAATGTGGCTATTGTGTTTCATACAACTTGTAGTAGAAGAAGTGTGGCCAGAAACCGAAATAAAGTCGCTGGATTTGTTTACTACAACGTATTATATATGGGTTATTTTTTAGTAACGTCAATAAATGAATCAATGTTCAATCAAGACTTGAATTGGTTACGTCTTATACACGAGGTCTTCAGTAGTTTACATATTTCGGGTCTACATTAGACCATTGCGAACTATAATTTCCTGGATAATATTAATGATTAGAAGAAATATATTTTAGTCAAAAAACCTGAACGAGATAATTATTTCAGGTTTGAACTAGCCCAATAATACTTATTAGATCTTTAGGTGTTTCCTTAATAATCTTGGATGAGTTTATGAAAAATGATGCAACAGTCTCATATTTTACAATAGACCACAGATCAACACGATAGATTCCACCGTAGCTTTTACGTTCACATAATTGTATGACTCATATATGGAGGACAGGTTTGAAAGAATCTAGGAGAAAGGCCAAAATATAAAAATCCGTCCAGATAAGCAGCCTTTTTACATAGGATCTCTCGTTCCAAGTGACCTTGAAAATCTACGGCATTTCCGGTGATCGCGCATTTATTCAAATGATATCTATACTTAAGCTTAACATTTTCGCATGTGGCACCTCTTTTAAACGTGTTTGGCAGGTCAACTTCAAGTTTCGAATTGGAAATTATGTTACTGTCACGTTATGTTTTATAATTTCGAATGAAAGTTGAACTTTACGGAGCTAGTTGCTTATACATATGTATAATTCTCTTCTTACAATTAAATCTGATATGTTTTTCTTGAGTCGTATAAGTTACAATTGCTTGGATTTTTTTTTTAATCTTTGGTTATTTGTGAGATAGTTGATTTACTTATTGTAATTGTAGTTCTTTATTGTGTGCCTAAAGGTTTAACAACAATTCGCTTACATGCTAGTTACTAAAACTGAACTAAACCTAACCTAACCTAATCTGATTAATGACCAAGGAGATAAAATGGGGTGAGGGAATATTCAGAAAGAGGAAAATAATCGGGAGCGGAAAGTGGATAATGAAAGATGATAGTCAAAAAGATGGAAAGAGGAATTGAAGGTGCGGATAGCGCGTAGAAGTGGATCGCTCCTCCACATTGATGTACGGCGGTGAGGTATGAATAAAGGGGAACGTGAGCGGAGTGAGCGCGCAGGAACATATAGGGGAATAGAGGAGAGCAGGACAGGTGCATCAATGACATTTAGCAAAACCGACGCAACAAAGGAGAACTGTGAATAGGATCTGCGAGTTTCTAGTAACTGCAGACCAAGCAACCGACATCTTTCCTCGTAGCCAGGCAAGCCAACAGACCAATCACCAGGGGATTTACGTATAGCAAATCTGGTGAAGGACCTTTGAACACGTTCGATGTGATCGATGTGGGTCCTGGCGGTAGGGGACCAGATCACAGAGCAGTACTCTAACTGTGATCTGATCAAGGCGCAAAATAAGGCTTTGAGGCAGCTGGGGTCGCTGAAATCACGAGCTACGCCTTTCAAAATACCCAGGGATCGTCGAGCACTGGCCACTAATTGGTCTATGTGGTGAATGAAGGTCAGACCGGAGTCCAGCCAGACACCCAGATCCTTGACCACGGAGACACGATTGACGGGGACACGGTTTAGGGAGTACGGATAAACAATAGGAGAGCGGGACCGAGTGAACGAGATGACATTACATTTCTCGGGACAGAGGGAAAGATGATTGAGGTTACACCAAGAAGAAAAACGATTAAGGATATCTTGGAGGATAACATAGCAACTAGGAGAGGAGATGGGATACACTATTTTAAGGTCATCATATAACAGGTCACGAATATAACAATTAAAACAGGACGAGTTCTTGACGAAGATGGAATATGAAAAGAATATTGCTACTAATGCAACGGAATGCAATCTCATAAAATATATCGTTGACAACAATTCAGATTCTTACTGTCTGAACTCTGAGTTGAATCAGAAGATGTATGTAAGATTTTCAGATTAAATTAGGGATGTGAGAGAGTATCCCCAGTTACTCACCTGCACAGAGGAGATATTGTCGTGTGCAGATGTTTTTCAATTCTTAATTAAAGTTAGTGCTCACATAGTGGTAGTTTCGAACTTCTAGATCTGCACCGATCCATAGACGGATACAGACTCTAACCGAGATTAGGGAGTCCTATCACGGTTCCGGATAGGACTCTCAATCCTGTTATAAAAATGTAATCCACTTCTATACTACGCTGCTTTTGTGATGTCCAACATCTTTTAAACGGATTTTTGGTATAACCCTAACTTCAATCTACTCTACACCTTTATCATAAATTTGGCACGGTCCTATCCAACAATACAGAACCACACAAAAATCTCATCCCATTTCTTAAAATAACAATAAAATATAAGACACGTATTTTGCTTAGCTTATTCAAACACAAACCAGTTATAACAATGATAAAAACTGAAGAAGTGTTATGACTCAAAGTCTCCCAAAACTAGCCAAACAACAACCGAATCAACTTTTGTCCTGTATATTACGAGGTCTACTACATTAACAAGTAAACAAATGATTGTATTTCAATTTTATTCAGTAAAACCCTCGCCTTACAACTTCAAAAGTCATAAAACTCTGATTTGGGAAAGCAAGCCAGCTCTACTCTTAATAACTTAATTGCTAGCGTACTGGTACTGCTCGCCGAGTGAAGTTGTTCACCTCTGGCTATATTCGCGCCTGACAGCCATAAATTACTCATCGATCTGCAAACGACGAGTATATCATCGTTACCTTCCGTGCGACTGCTTTAGGAAGGCGTAATATTCCACACCAGCCATGATCCGTCCCGCAAGATGTGCAATCAGCACACCCGTCAGACACTCGTCTCATCTGTACTGCTCCCCCACCGAAACCGACCGCAGCACAATGGAGCTCCGATGCAATTTGCATTGCAGTGTCGTTCACCATCGGATCGCTGGTTGGCCTTCTCGGGTAGTTCAGTTTACACTGGGCATTTCATTCACGATCAAGCGCGGGATGCTTCTTGAGAAAGACATCGACGGCAACGGGGCCAAACTGTATGAGGTAATCTCTCCAAGAAGGCGATACCGATCCGTACGCGAAGGAGAACTCCTTCAACGGCAACCGATCCGGCCAAGCGTTCCCAAAAAAGGACACTGGCGTCTGTCAATGGTGTCAGTCAGGCAGACCAGGCAATGAAATTGATCCAGGCAAGATCGCCCTGGACGAAGATGGTTGCGCTGCACTTAGTATGCAAGGTGTGCGCATCTCTGGAGGTAAGTTTTGGGTGTCATGATCTTCTCAGGTGGAAGAATCGAGGAACCACCATTATGTATTGATTTTTGACTGATACCAATTGATGGTTGACTTTGGTCACTGCGACCATTGCGTTAGGGGGTGTGCGTTATTTATTTTCCGACGACCAAACACGGTCAACAATGTATGCAACCACGTAATTTTAATTTCACCCGATGCATTTCAATTCATTGACGTGCCAACCTGGTTAAGGGATGACAGCAGCGGTAGAGACCGAACCCAAAGAAAGAGCATGAACCAACCTGGTTAATTAATTCCATTAACGCTTATTACACTGATTCATTCCACATAGTTGGTTATCGTTATCATAAAATGCTGTCCACTACCATCATCAGCAGCAGCGAGATGTTTGCTGAGCTGCTGGTGATGCTGAAGTCATTCGAAATTAACCCTCACGGATTTTTTTTTCGGCCATTACTCGTACCCGTTTTCGCGTGACCCGGGAGCAGTAAGTATTTATGTGATTGGAAACATTTAAATGAAATGTTTTAAAAGCTCACCTATTCGGCTGCCCATTTCGGTACGGAACGTCACCGTTTGGAGGGCAACCTGCAGGACAGCCGGTTGGTACTGTGTCTCGCACACGGGAATGACACGACCGCAACCGAATCGAGCGACAAAATGGTCCCGGTCAGTTGCCCGGAAATGGTAATTTGATTGGAAATTATGGGCTATCGGGAAATGGAACGCAATTAAATTCCTGGCTTCAATGGTCACCGCGACAACTGGACAAATGTGATGAGTCGGGCGTGAAAAGTGTGTTCGATTTTTGGGGTTGATGTGTCGCGATTCAAGCAAAAATAATTACGATTATTACTGCTTTTCCGTGTCTGTTTTTTATTGATATTTTGTTTAATGTTAGTAAAACATTGGATGCCACGAAAAGGGTATTATTTCATAGTTAAATGAATAGACTTGAAGTTTAACGTTTTGAAATCTCTAATTCATTTATTTAACAATTAGATTTCTTACTCCAAAATCATAAAGATTATTATCGAAAGAAAAACATTAATAGCCTATTGTCACATCCTATTATTTAATCCATTCACCTTCATGTATGCCACCACAGACACAAAAGCAATGCTTCGCACGAAAAATAGCAAGAAGTGCAAATGAACGAGTTAAAAACAACGAAAAAGTATTTCCCCTAATGGTGATGGGCGAAAACGTTTTCCCAGCGATCCACCTTGCCAACTTCGGCAGCTTCGACGGTGCAGGAGCAATGGCTGCAAATCGATCAACTGGCCGGCACAAGGGTTCGGGGCATCGACACACCCGAGAACGGTAGGAAAACGAAGCGACCAAAGGAAATGACGTTCATTTTGTTGCAGGAGTAAATACTTCAACAAAAGAGCGGTCTGGACGGCAAAAAAGCAAGCAAAGAGACAGAATAAAAATCAACCACCCAACGAACTCGTGTACCAAATGCATAGCGTACAGCCAGAAATAAAAATTTTGCCCTCAAAAGAACAAACGCAAAAACGGCCAAACAGACCGACCGACGGACGGGTACGGACGCGATATGGCGTTGCATTTTGGGCCATTTTTCTTCCATCCGGACGGAGATGGATCACATGAGTGTCTACGACAGTGCGACCGTACTGGGGCCCGACGTCGGGTGTTGTGTGGAAGGGATGGGGCATTGGCGAGAGTGCAGTGACTGGAGGCAGGTCCGCGCCCGCATGTATGTAGGTCAGTTATTCTTGCAAATTTTCTGTTGAGATCATTTCTCACGAGATTCGTTCATCACCGACAGACGGCCGGCAGCCCGAAAAAATGAGAAAACCGAGCAAGCAAATCAAATGCAAACCACTCGGCATGCAAATAGATAGGGGGAGTAACATACTTTATGTCTATTCTTCTTGCCTGCTGCGTGGTTCGTGCCGCTTTTTTTGGGGGGATCGGTTTTTTTCTTTTGAGTTTATTTGTTATTGAATGGTTTGTGTCATGTACATACTATTCCATCGATCGTTCGTCATGGTGTGGAATACAAATTGCAGGGTGGTGCTGTTGATGCTTAATCTCGTATCGCTTTATCATTTATGGGTAGTGAGCACAGAACGGGTGAAAAGTGAAAATAAATTATTTGTGGACTTTTCTTGATGCACTCCGGATTCCATGCACGGAAAATGATTGTTCAAGAATTGATCAACCAGGCCAAAGATGGTCAATATTTTACCTCTTGGCTCTTCTAACAGCTTCTACAAGAGAAATTAAATAAGATTTAAATGTTAGTCAAAATGTTATGTCACTTTAATTCCACTTAAATGTAAGGATTTTCTGAAACGATTTAGCTAGACGAGTTGCATTTCATATCAGCAATTAAAATTAATGGATAGAATTGGAAACAAAGAGGCATGGATGATCGATCAAGCGTTCAAGTATATGCCCCTTATAAATAAAAGAATGTGTGGCATACCTCTTGGCAATGACACTTATACAAATAAATGGCAATCTTGTAGGGACTTCAGACTAAAGACTAAGAAGACCAAGAGGGGAATTACTTCTTAATATGCCATTAAGCGCTCCAAGCCGAAGATCAAGTGACAAAATAAGACAGTAAGACATTAAAAACTTATACAATGATTATTCTTTAAACATGTTTAACTCGGATAGCAGTAAATAAACCGTAGTTTCTCAAGAACTGATGTATTAACAACTGTAATACAGCAAGCAAAAAGCCAAGCCTGGCAAACATGGATAAGCCGTTCTTTTAACTCGCAATTTCAAATATAGAGATCTCTGATCAAGTAAATCATTAAAATTACATGTTCTATAATAAAATTAAATTTTTCCAATCTTTTGTGCAATGTACTATAATAAAATTACATTTTCCAATATATTTTTCAATCTTTTGTGCAATGTGCTGTTACGCCTGTTACGCTAACATAACTTGATCTTGATGTTGTGATGATGATCCCACCCAAACCTCCGCATAGGCTCGAGATTAGAGATGGGAAGTTCCGGCTATATCCCGGATCGGAGCAATCCGGAACGCTCCGAAGCCATCACGATCGTTCGAAATTCCGTAATTCCGTAATCGTAATTCCGATTCTGAGCGCCCTTCTCTGCTCAAGATGGTCGAAGTTATCTTAAAGATATTGATTTGAGCCATTGCGATATTTATTTGAGCCATAAAAGATTAATTATAATTTAATAGTACGTTAAATGTTTCGACACTTCAGACCAACTAGTTCCTCAGGCTAGAGTTCTACTCCTGCCAATGTTGTTGATAACGTATATGAGTCTCTATCTCTATAATCTATTTATAATATCTATTTAGAGTTAGTAAATCTTTAGTCAATAAGCTATGTTCTGTTGGAGATTGAATAAGGTGGAAAGATTACAAATTGTTGGACTTAGAAGGGCGATTCAAGAAATCAAATTCAGGAAGCAATTGTGTCCAACAGTGTTTGCTTCATTTTACATCCTGCTACATTCCGTCAGTCCAAAAAGATTCGGTTACTATTGTACCATTGTAGGCCAAGCAAGAAAAGGATTGAAACATTGGATCTTAATGGAATGTTTATTTAAAATTTGGTAACGCTTACTATGTATACTGTTATGGACGAATACAGATATACTGCAAGCTCAATCGTGCATGATGCACTAAACAACTTTAAACTATTTCTTGGAGATTCCATATTTCATCAATTAAACAACAAGATACCATAATACCATGATGCTTTTTTGAAAAATCGAGAAAAATGAACGATCAGTTCTAGTATTTGAAACTTTAAAAAGAATATAAAATTTTACTGTAAGCTAAATGTTTAAAAATAATAATAGCAAACGAATAAAACATTGTCATTGTATTCATTAACACTAACTGAAACTAAACATTGAGAAACATGATTCACAAACGCTATACATAGATCGAACCGCAAAGATTGGTCTCACTTACAGCGCGTCAAACGCACTCCACTTAAGATGATATCATACACCACAGCCATACAGTCTGACACATGCTAAACTGCACACATTAA
Source organism: Anopheles maculatus (assembly GCA_002091835.1). Lineage (NCBI taxonomy): Eukaryota > Metazoa > Arthropoda > Insecta > Diptera > Culicidae > Anopheles > Anopheles maculatus. Next base: position 107,058 of record KZ061545.1, on the reverse strand, counting down.
ACGGTTTGTTTTAGCAACTCGAATCACGAATCACACCGCTCATAACAACATTATTTGCCTATTTGCATCATACAACAGTACACATTCCCGCGTCACCAGAATGACGATCCTCCTAGATCATATCAATCCGGTCGGTTAATGTTCGCTCGCAAGCGACACAATTTATTAACAATCACTTTTTCGGGAGGAAACCCTTTTGGCCGGATGGGAAACAGCAAACACACACCGTTTCGCCGTGTGATGCGATCGTTACCCTGTAATAAATAAAGATAATTTACGCGCATTGCCACCATCGTCATCATCGGCATAACGTCCATCAACGGTAATTTTGCCAGTCAGCATACGGACTAGAACCGGGGCCCAATCCCAATGTGCAGCATCGTGTTTTCTTCCCGGTGTCTTAACGTGCACCACCAGCGCACCGATCGACACGATCACATGCGAACCATGTGGTGGCGCATTAGCTCCGACCGACTAAACTGTGCCGATGGGCTTAGTCATCCAACGCCGGCACCAAACACCGTCGACGAATCCATCTTCTCCAACGAAGGTCCGGGTGTGAACGGATTCGCGCGTTTAATTACCCAAGCAGAAGGAACTGTACTGCCTCCCTGGCTCAGGTCGACTCTCCAGCAGGTTCGTTTTCTTGGCTGCGTTCGACTGCTTCTTTTTTCGCTGCGACTGCATATAATTTATGTGCGAGAGGCTGGCCGAGTATTAACACATCATCGAGGCGGTGTTTGACCTCGCCGATGGCCACCATCGACGGTGACGGTAAGGTTTCGGTTTAATGGAGTTCGGCCGAACCCGACGCACCGTTGCCCGCGACACGATCGTCGCATCGCGTTTATCCGCTCATCCAGCTGCGACGGGTCGTGATAGGCATTCGTCTTCATCCCGGCCGACCCGCGGCCAGTTACGATGCCCTCATTAAAACAAGCCAGACGGTCCGACGCACGGCCTTGGATTGGATCATAAAAAAGTGCGAATTCTTGTGCCTCTCATCTCTCGCTCGCATGCTTTGGGATGGGTTCGAGTTACATTCCGGAGTGTTTCAGATACCACGGGATACTCGGCCGCTACGACTTGACCACGACCGACCGATCGTGATTCCTTACGGGGGGGGAGGTTAGGGTGTAACCAGTATCACAAGTTCAACGCCACACCGACACCGATCGAGCGATTCGTTCTTTACCTTCGTTCACTCATTTCTAATCCAGTGCATCTCCGAGTTGGCGAGTGACTCATCTAACCGATCCACGCAACTGAACCCCCATCGGCAGATCTTACGCGAGAAATGCAAACGCCACAGGATCGGTGGAAAAGTATGCGCTTAATCATCATACCGAAATAAAAATAATTTCCACACCAAAACGCCAGCCTGTGCCTGTGAAGATGCCGCTCGACGACGACGACGACAACAACCGCGATGAGGCCTCGCCTTTCGGATGACATTTCTGAGCCCGAACGATTCACGCGTCACGCGCTTGTTTGAGGCGGCACGCGCGTTTTGAAGTAAGTCACTCGATGGGTCGCTGTCGCTGCCAAAGGCTTGCAAAGCACGGTACACGACTCGCTCCACGACGGTTGCGACGGTTAATTTATCATCCGGCGTGTGTGTGTATCCAACATTCGCAAACCGGTCGCTTGTTAATTTGAAGATATATCTACCTTTGCCTGATCGTTGTTGTGTTTTTGTTGATGTCTATTTTGTGTTACTTTTATCGGTGAAGAATTTTGCACAGCGTTTGATCGTTCATTTATGATTGAAATGGATTTTGTTTTGGTATTCATTGGAAACGCGAATTGCTCTTAGGGGTTACACTTAGCACCATAAAATTCCATCACACGGAAATATAATTCTCTTCACTAGGAATCTCCAACGGTTTGTTGGAAAAGCCTCATTACTTTATAATGTTATTGTGACGGGTATACAAATACTTTTTAATAGTGATTTACATGCTAAACTATCTTGATTGGTGTGCTCATTTACGGATAAGCTGTTGATAAACGATTTATGATTGTGGTAATTGAGTGGATTTAAGACACGTATGTCATTGTTATTGTTACAATTTCCTTGTGTATACAAGACTTGAGTCATTATTGTTAAGTCTCTGGAGCATAGAAGCTTGTGTTCCACTCGAAAAACAAAGAAGAAGAAGAAGAAGAAGAAGTCTCTGGAGCAGGCGTGTAATAAACTATTATTATAATATTTAACCGATTTACGAAATTCTAAACATACAGAGATTCAGAGATTCAAAGATTTTAAAATGTTGGAGCATTTAGCACTTGTCAAGTGAGTTTAATTTTATAAAAATGTAGTTCAAAACCACCGACATAAATAGAGTTTAAATTAAAACACAATGGAATATAAGATTAGTAAGTGTAAATATTACATTAAAACTTATTTCATTATTCTTTATATAAAAATAATTTTAAAATAGTTTCTATTTTTTTTTATTTGATGATACATATTTATATTTGAATATTAGTTGACAGATGTAAGTTACGATTCGATCGCTTAATATCGATTATAAATTGTGTGTCTTCCTGTCTGAGATACGCGTATTTCTCTGATCCACATTTTCCATGTAAATCTAGTCTAGTAAATCTTGAATTTTAGAAATTAAAAAAAAAACATATAATTTACAATTTTCAATAACGATGTTATAAAATATATGAGCCAGAATTAATAACTTAATATTTTATTGTTGTATTTATTGACTGTGATACAATAAATCTATTAAATCATACTTTGGTCCCGTGAAATCCGTGTTTTCCACAATCCAGAGAACATTATCCGATATTTTTTAAATTGTTATAAGATGCTGCCATAGAAAAAATTATATCATACTTTAAATACACAGAAGTACAAAAGATCTAACAAGACTATTTGACGATAAGTTGAAAAAAATGTCGTTAATTAATACATATTGTTGATGAGAACCAAAGGTCTATTTAGCATATCTTTTCGTTATACGATCACTACTATATTAAAAGCTTCAAAATTTCTTATCGATACTTATATTTCATTTTGTTTCTAATGGTCGTGAGACTTGATATTCAAATTTTGGTATGATGTTAAAAGGAACTGTAGATATTATAGCATTTCCTTCGTTCAATTTGTTTTTTGTTTGTTTTTAAACTGATATATTAAAAAAGATTTAATTAGGATAAAGATTATAAGATATCGTGTTATGATAAACCAATAACCAGCTTAAATAAGAATTGGAGAACATCGCAGAAACTAAGGCCGTCATATTATAAATTAAATAGAAAATTACATAAACTTGGAGCGGTATTCAACTCATTATCTGTAGCAGAATTCGTGCCGATTCGTTAATGTTTTGCCTATTACAGCCTGCGATTAGTTAATTGTGAATCTTGTTTTTTTGATAAAAGAAGGAGAAATACATATTGAAAAGTCAACATCATTATTACAATTAGCTACAAGATCTATGCAGCCTGCGAGGCAAAGAATCTTAGGCCGTATTCGCTCTTTAAACTTTTCAGAATTGTTTGATATGCAAGTTTTTGTTTTATTTACTCATCAAAGCAGTCCCACCTTCTTAAGAGACATATTTTCACCCAACGCCTCAACTTGCAAGGATGCTCTTTTCCAATTAATTAGCATGACAGCACCAAACAGTTGATCCGTGACTGGAACGCAGAAATCGCGAATGTGATGCGTCTCGTGCACCACACCATCGCAACCAAACCGACCACACTGACACTGGCTTTAAAGAGTCAAGGTGAACAACGAACGACACTTCCACATCAACGGTGCACAGCATGCTAGTAGCACACCATTCGAAACGAGCGGCTCACTGCTTAAGCTAATCGCTCTGGCGCCCTTCATCTAGCGCAGTGCAGGATCTGGCGCCTGCCCGATGGAATGGCGCGTGTTCATCATGTAGGAGGATGATTCGAACATGATTTATCCGCACCGAAAAGATTAATGTGCTCCCTTACCTCCACTTCGTTCGCTTGGACCGGGGAAGACTGGAACCGTTTGGGGTTGGACGCTACCTTAATCTTAGCAGTGATGAACAATTTATGGCACCCGGTTAGACTGGTTTTTACTTTCGAGAAGTGGCAACGAACGCGTCTCCGTTCGACCTCATTTCCATTAATTGACTGCCGGCCAGTTCTGTTGTCCAACGGTTCCGACGGCCGCTTAATTTGTGACTGTGCATCAACCAGGCGCAAAGCAGCAGATGAGTTATGCTTTAGGTGTGCGTGCGTGTGCGTGTTGATTCTTTAATCGGCCCCAAAGTGACTTCTAGGTGGATAAGTAGGATTCGTTGAAATACAAATCGAAACACCACTTACGATAACGATATTTGTTCTTTTAACTACATTTGCCCCCCAAAAAGAGTTGCTCGAGCCAAATCGATTCCATATCGCATAATTATAAATTATACCGGTGTTGTATATCGGTTTCGAAACATTCATCCACGGTGGTCTAAAAATAGCTTAACAATCACGATCAATCAACCTGCTGCCGCTGCTGCTGCTGCTGCTGAGCTGTATTAGGAATTATTCAAAAGCACTTAAAAGCGCTCGCCACGCTGAGCTAGTACGTTGAACCATCATCTTCCGGATCGCATGAATTAGCGACTGCCACGAATGCTTAATTTGCCATCAGAATAAAATCCATGGCACGTTTCACGGTCAAAAGGCGGGCAATCAAGCACGGTGCCCATGCATGGCTGTGCTGGGTGTTGCTCGTTAGAACGCGGCCAGCAGACTACGCCCGGTTCGGCTGCGGGTGAAACCACCCAGAAGCTGACGAGTGGGCTTTTGTTGTTCGGTTTCGGAATAAATCGCAATGGACGTTCGTATCATCACCGCCGGCCATGATCGTAGAACAATCGTTCATATTTTATTCATAGATTCGTTGTAGTTTTTAATAATTTTGTTGATTTAAACATGCTAATGCTAGCGAGGGCTTTTCATGCAGCCACGGTATAAACAAGCAACTACGACTAAATTGTTCGATTTGCATAATTTTGGGCGGTGGATGAAACCTACGAAGGGCTAAAAAATAAATGCAATTTGTAAATGAAATCATGATTAAAGTATTAGCGAAAACAAAAAAGCTCTTGCTACATGTTGACTAATTGGAGCGATCTTGTTGTTTTGGTAAGCGTTGATGATTCAATAAAATGTTCTATACTTCTATTATCATGTGAAGAGGGTGTAGTTATGTTTTTTTTGCTATCTTTAAAACATTTAACTTTAAGTTTGAGTGTACCTAATAGATACATAATAATTATTAATTTATATTATTTACAATATGACGACTAGACACCGTTTAGTCAACATAGCAATTACTAACTTAATTTAAATTCATAAGAGTAGTTATATGACACTTAATGCATGCTTTTTAAGAGAAACTTATCATAAAAGTCATCCGAGAACTTGATAAGGTGCTAGAAAGTGAAAATCTTCCTATGAAAATGGTTCTATTTTGATGAATTCCGGAAGAAACTTCTTTATAGATGGTTAGATTTTTCGTGGCGGGATGTACACAAACGACGCATGAAGATGTGTTATAGATCATTATAACACTAAGGTGTTATTCAAATTTACTCTTTGGTTAGCTCATTTTCTTCTAACTTATTGGTTCTGTTGTACACTCTAAATATTCTATAAAGTACAGTTCGGCATATGCTCTTGATGCCATTAAAGATTGGGCATTTGGTGAGCTGACTAACCCATATTAATCTTGCTCAAAACCAAGCATAAGTGTATAAACTGGATAATGTAAATAGAAAAATAATATTTTCATAAAATTCATCAATAATAAGATATTTGTAATCTTTATTATAAAAGTTTATTAGTTTTTAAAGTTGAAGTAATACAAAATCAAGCAATCTTTTCTCGAATAACTTTTACCATTTTTAGATCTCAGTCACTCCTGAAGTTTTTCATAAAATTTGAAGCAAAATAGAAATTTGAAATGGTAAATTTTGTGAACATTATATAAAATGTTATGTTTTATTAAGAAAAAGGCAATTTCGAATTGTACGAATTCTTTATAAGTTTTCCAATGCCATTATAATACCTCAAGATGTTATAGTCCATTTTAAACAACGTTTCATTAAAATCTTTCTTCTACTTTATAGTAAACAATTTCGTTGGCTCAAGACTCTTGATTCAATTTAATTTAATTTAATTTAATTTAAAAGCATTTAATAAAAAAGCAGTCATGGGCCAGTTAATCCATAATTCTCAAAAATAAATAAATAACTAATAAATAAGCATTCATGGATGCTATAGAAACAAGTTTACTTCTCGTGAATCTGATTAAATTACGAGTATTGATCGATGTTCATTTAATTTATTTAATTAAAAAGAGCCTACAATGACAGTTTATGCATGCAAAGTAACCAAAAATCTTGCACAGGAGTTAGAAATGCATTGGTGAAAACTTTTAAATGTTGTCAAAAAGTGCAACATTATTTATCAATTTAATATAATTGTAGAAAAAAGAACGAGCCTTACGGTGTACTTTGCAATATAAGATTTTTACTCCAAAAACTGTAAACCAACAAAATTGTCTGTTCCTAATGTTGCTTGTTTGCTGGTTGGTTTTCCGTTAAGACATTTTAAACAACGTTTCATTAAAATCTTTCTTCTACTTTATAGTAAACAATTTCGTTGGCTCAAGACTCTTGATTCAATTTAATTTAATTTAATTTAATTTAAAAGCATTTAATAAAAAAGCAGTCATGGGCCAGTTAATCCATAATTCTCAAAAATAAATAAATAACTAATAAATAAGCATTCATGGATGCTATAGAAACAAGTTTACTTCTCGTGAATCTGATTAAATTACGAGTATTGATCGATGTTCATTTAATTTATTTAATTAAAAAGAGCCTACAATGACAGTTTATGCATGCAAAGTAACCAAAAATCTTGCACAGGAGTTAGAAATGCATTGGTGAAAACTTTTAAATGTTGTCAAAAAGTGCAACATTATTTATCAATTTAATATAATTGTAGAAAAAAGAACGAGCCTTACGGTGTACTTTGCAATATAAGATTTTTACTCCAAAAACTGTAAACCAACAAAATTGTCTGTTCCTAATGTTGCTTGTTTGCTGGTTGGTTTTCCGTTAAGATAGGGGCATCCTGCCCTTTTCTGTTCCTTATTCTTCCTTCTATTTGACAGGTGGTAGGAAACCCTAATTTTCTTCCAACAATAGTGTTTGACAGCGCTTGTTATAAGAATTTTACAACATCGATCGTTCGTTTATTAATTCTACAGTATACAAAATGGACACATACTCTTTAAAGCAGATACAATTTCTGAAGAAAACACTCATTTTTTGCAGCAATTCACCAACTCTTCAAAACGTCATTGCTGGGCAAAATTAGCACACAGTCGCCTGGTCGGAAAATGGGAAAATATCAAAGTCGCGTCCTGTTTAACTAGGACACATACCATCGGTACGCGAATCACGCCCCAAATTCGTTCATTTTCACTCATGAATTGCATGGACAGACGAACATTTCTTCACACTCCCTTGCTTTTCACCGTCTCCATACATTTCCATACAGTTCAGAGCGTGTGTTATCGTGCCTTTGCATATCGGTCCACCATGTATGCCCTTTTCTGTTCCTTATTCTTCCTTCTATTTGACAGGTGGTAGGAAACCCTAATTTTCTTCCAACAATAGTGTTTGACAGCGCTTGTTATAAGAATTTTACAACATCGATCGTTCGTTTATTAATTCTACAGTATACAAAATGGACACATACTCTTTAAAGCAGATACAATTTCTGAAGAAAACACTCATTTTTTGCAGCAATTCACCAACTCTTCAAAACGTCATTGCTGGGCAAAATTAGCACACAGTCGCCTGGTCGGAAAATGGGAAAATATCAAAGTCGCGTCCTGTTTAACTAGGACACATACCATCGGTACGCGAATCACGCCCCAAATTCGTTCATTTTCACTCATGAATTGCATGGACAGACGAACATTTCTTCACACTCCCTTGCTTTTCACCGTCTCCATACATTTCCATACAGTTCAGAGCGTGTGTTATCGTGCCTTTGCATATCGGTCCACCATGTATGCATGCATCTTGCCGAGCTGGCGAGACAGTTCTACAACGTTGTCAACGTGGAAAAGTCTGGGGCAAAAATAGCGTCGGATAAGCGTGACGGAATTTTTATGCAAAGCAACACTCGTGCGTCTCGAGCTGCGTCCGATATGCAGCGGCAACAGCATCAACCAACATCGAACCCACTTCAACTCGCTTTCACAACGGATGAATTTTTCGGGTAGCCCGTTTTGAGTTTCGGGATTTTCGTCAAGGTTTTTGCACTGCACGGTGGTTCAAAATGTGTACGCACAGGACAGGAGAGTGTTTTCGAGGAAAGAATTTTCCATTCTAGGACAGCGACCAACGATGCCAACCAGGACAATTGATATTTGTACGAGGGAAAAATATTATTAACAATAAAAATAATGATAATAGTAGCGTTACTACTTGTGCTGAACTGCAATCTCGTGTTCGAAGCGAGAAGCGAGACGCGAACGATCAAAACTGAGTCAATGGAGAACGATTTCAACACGGACAAGGAGAAAAGACCGCTGAGCCATCGAGAGCCACTGGCTTTGGCAGGAGTTTAAAAAATACGGATGTTTAATTTAATTGGCCGGCGGAACGTGATCGCTTTTCGCGACGGCGATGTGATGGCACATGATAAGAATATGGACTCACGGGATTATGGTCGTGGAGCGTGGATTTGAGCACCGTACAATGGAGCAAAAGGTTGAGTAAGGCAGCGATAAGAAGCATCCGGTTGTGGAGTGGTTGTAATTGAATCAAGTTGGATAAAATTATTCGATTACTAACGGTGTACGATAATCATCTTCCACTGTATGGACGACGAGCATTACAAAATTTAAAGCAAATCCACCCGATTAAGCACCATTTTAAAGCTTTAATTTAAATGTTAAGAAAATAAATTAGCATCGATTTCACACGAGTATAAAGGTTAACACTTTTACATCCACATTGACCGTCCACATACAGCTTGCAGCTCTCCAGTGTACTATCAAAGCATCTCAAGTGTGAAGTAAAAGCTACCACCACCAGCGTTGACGTTAATAGCTTTCCCGGTAATGGCCGTACCCTTGCTGCTACCCTAGTAAGGGGTAGCCATTCGGGAAGAGATCCCCCCAGTCCTGCGGTTGCGAAATTGGTCGGCTACATGTGGAGCAAAGTTTCAGTATGTCGGCCCGAACGACCGAACCGTTGCTCTCTGTCTCTGTCGTGGTGGGCACGGTTCTTGGGCGAGACATTTCCATCGTCATCCCTCGGGATGGCTAAACTTGTGGACACGGTGATATAGGGGAACGGTTTCTCCAGGCAACTGCTCGCCGTAGAAGTATGTCCTGACTTTCGCAGAAGCGTTACTGAAAATACCATCCAAGGCTACCAGGGTACATGGTCGGTTCGTTCGAAATTTACAAGAGAAGGTTATGGGTAGGCAGAGTTTAACTCCCTGGAGGTAAGAACGTTATTGGTTTGAATGAACATTGGTCTCGAGCACCACCAGGATTTTAGATAATAAACAACCATTGAACAGTTTAATAGTGATAAAGCTTCATTCAGTTTTTAGTTCGATTTTTTTAAACAAACTTTGTTCCCATACAAACAGCAAATAGAAAATGAAAACCCTCTCAAACCCATTTGCTGCAAAAACAAACCCAAAAAAAGACTCAAAATTGCCCAAAAAAAAAAACAACGACCGAACAGCAGCCATTCAATTTGCACAGACAAACGCACCATAAAAGTAGGAAACAATGCGACTGAATGATTCAATAAAAATAAAATTCACAAATTTATAATGCATGCAAACCCGTTGATAAAGCTGCAGTATGTTAATAATTGACTGCTGCACTCAATTGTTTCATCATTCTATTATTTTGAGCATAGTTTTCTCCCCCTGCTGTTGTCTGCGTTGTGCGTTTGTGTGAGGGGTTTTTTTTATTTTTAAAGCAACTGCTCTCACTCACTCACACGCACTGGCACTCAGTTAACGAAATGGTGCGTACGCAAAAATACCAAACAGAAGCGCAGCATGTGCTATCGGTGCCATACTTTTTTGCGTGTATGCGTGTGTGCATTGTTTTGTGTTCAATTGTGAACAGTTTCTCCCCAGCAGTTGGTGTTTGTGATGCTTGTGTTTGCTGGCATAATGTGCGTTTTTGTCTGTTTTTTTGGTTTAATTTTATTTTGTCATTTTTTATCTACCTCTTCCAACGCACACATGTACTTTTTTCGCTCCACTGTATTCAATCGCTTGGTTGTGTTGGGTGCATTTTTGCCGCCGTGCTTCTGTCAGGTTGTTTTTTTTTTGTATATTTTCGTTCGCTTGTTGTAGTCCTTTTTTTTGTAGCGTATATCACCGTTTGTGTTTGTTTTATTCATCGTTGCCTCGTTCGACCCGGGTTTAATTTTATTTTGTCATTTTTTATCTGCCTCTTCCAACGCACACACGTACTATTTTCGCTCCACTGTATTCAATCGCTTGGTTGTGTTGGGTGCATTTTTACCGTCGTGCTTCTGTGAGGTTGTTTTTGTTTTGTATGTTTTCGTTCGCTTGTTGTAGTCCTTTTTTTGTAGCGTATATCACCGTTTGTGTTTGTTTTATTCATCGTTGCCTCGTTCGACCCGGACCTGCGCTACGCTGTTTTATGATTGCGTAGTGTCTGAAGGCAATGAAAATAATGGCTACCAGACGCGTAACGAAGCGAGGAACGGGGTGGAGTGGAGTGTTTTGGTGATGGTGGTTGTGGCGGTGGGGGTGGGGGTGGTGAGTGGCAAATTGCGTGTGGGTGTTGTTTGTAGCGTCAAGCAAACCATGTACTAATACAGTGGTTTCTGGTTTCAGTACGGGTTGTTCGAAGATAAGGGACATTTGAACGCGTTTTTCAATACAATGAAAACATTTATTTAATTAAACTTTACTAACACCAACACTATAAACTTAAAAAATAGTATTAATAATGTAGATTTTTATAAATAAACATTTATATTTTAAAGATAACCTTTTCTTTTTTCTTGGGATATCAACAAATTATCAATTACAATTATTCAATTCCTCTTTTTTAAATATTGAGAAATTTTTCATTTTTAAAGAAATTCATTTTAAATTTAAGAAACACAAAGTGTAGATACATTTGAGAGTAAACTTTTATGTTAAATAGAATTGTACAAAAAACGCTTTCTAGTCTTGCAATGAATAATTTAAATGTTCAATTAGCAATGGGGTTTCTAGAAGAAAGTTCTGTTTGAATTGAATTGCTTTAAATGTATTTTTGTAAACAGTTTGTAAAATATTGCCTGTGCTAGCAAAACTTTATCCTATTTCATTTTACAAAATTTAAAATCACAATAAAAGCAGGTAAAATGCACTTTTGCTGATAAGTTTGCACACAGGTTATCTTAATTGATCAAATGCAATATGCACTATGTTGATATCATGGAATTAGAAGGTAAAATTTAAAGCAATTTATTACTCACGATGTTGTGACCTGAATCCATACAAAAATATTGAAGACATTACTCGGAAATTGTTAATAAAATTGTTATGTTTTAAAAATGACACAATATAAAAGATTAACTACTGATAAGTCTAAGTTTAAAGAAAGTGGCACAGCAAGTGACACAATGCTTAATTAAAAAATTGGATCTTGAGAATTTTTTCCAACAGGACATATCTTCTGGGAAATTTCTTAAACCATATTCTCCGAGAACAAATCAACCTGTTGATCTGACGGTTGTGCTTTTAATCTAGCATAGCAATTATCTTTATATCTTGTAAAAACTTTGAAGTTTTGAAAACATATCTTTTCTCAAATGAACGATTTAATGCGAGATTAATACGATTAATGCGATATGAGATTAATGCGATATGAGTTTAAAAATGCCTTATTAATGATAAATTTAAAATAGTTTTTTATGCCTTGATGGATAAAGAATTTGATGCTTCCCTTATCTGACTTCAACCACACAACCAAATAATTGTAAATTAGCTCACTGAATGGCTGACAAGAAAAGTGTCCAGGCAGAATAATTTCTCGCATACCGAATATATCCTTGCAAGATGTTGACCATGTCACAGCAACATTGTCTGACTAAGCGAATTCTAGCATTGGTAAAGTCAGCACTTCATAAAAAATGGACGTCACGACCTTAGACACCTATTCTACTCTATATTGTCCAAAGTGAGCCTACACACCTCTGGTTCAAAAACCATGGGATGTCTCAGACAACTTCAAATAATTATTCGTTAAATGCACGCTTCCATCGCATAGATTTGGCGATTACAAAGCAGTCCGAATGGCATCAGATATCACAGTATATATCATTTGCTGTGTTCATGTCGAGCATTTGATGCCACTTTTAACTCTTATCTGCATTGACCGCCCTAGGAATAACGTCAAATACCAAAATAAGACATCTGCTAAAACCGAGAGATCTGACAGATGCAATAAAGAATGCAGATCCCCAACTATTCAGTTGTTCAGCACAATTATAAACATATAAAAGCACAGTTAACAAATACATCCTTAAATATATAACTTACAAACTGTGCAAATAAAGAAAACAAATAAAAATTCAAAATTTGCTCTCAATCAAATGTAAATAAAACCTTGAAAGATTTCTACAAGAATAAATCCAGTAATGTTTCAAAATCAATCATCCTTAAACTTTGTCCATATTTCCTTCATCAAACCTTTCCTCATACAAAATAAAACCCTTTATCCACAAACCCGTTCCCTATCGTCGCAACATAAACATAATGCCACACACGACAAGGAAATGAAGCACCTGTTAGTATTATTTTACATGAACTAGGACCTGCGCTACGCTGTTTTATGATTGCGTAGTGTCTGAAGGCAATGAAAATAATGGCCACCAGACGCGTAACGAAGCGAGGAACGGGGTGGAGAGGGGTGTTTTGGTTGTGGTAGGGGTGGTGAGTGGCAAATTGCGTGTGGGTGTTGTTTGTAGCGTCAATGCAAACCATGTACTAATACAGTGGTTTCTGGTTTCAGGTGCTCTGGGTTGTTCGAAGATAAGGGATAAGGGATATTTAATTAAATTTCCCTAATACCAACACAATAAATTTAATAAATAGTATAAATAATGTAGATTTTTGGAAATAATTATTTGATTTTTAAAGTTTACCTTTTCTTTTTTCTTGGGCTTACTATCAACAAATTATCAAGTACAAATATCTTATGCCTCTTTTATTAAATTCTGAGAGAAATTTAAGTTTAAAGAAATCCATTTTTAAATTAAGAAACACAAAGTGTTCATACATTTGAGAGTAAAATTTTATGTTAAATAGAATTGTACAGAAACGCTTTCAAGTCTTGCAATGAATAATTTAAATGTTCAATTAGCAATGGAGTTTCCAGAAGAAAGTTCTGTTTCAATTGAATTGATTTAAATGTATTTTTGTAAACAGTTTTTAAAATACTGGCTGCGATAGCAAATACTTTATCCTATTTCATTTTACAAAATTTAAAATCACAATGAAAACTGGTAGAAATGCAATTTTGATAATAAGTTCACACACAGGTTATCTTAATTGAACAAATACAATATGCACTATGTTGATATCTTGGAATTAGAAGGTAAAATTTAAAGCAATTTTTTACTCACGATGTTGTGGCCTGATTCCATACAAAAATATTGAAGAGATTACTTGGAAAGAATGTTAAAAAAAATTTATCTTTTTAAAACGACTTCAGATAAAAGATGAACTGCTGATTAGTCTAACGAAAGTGGCACAGCAATTGAAACAATACTTAGTATAACAATTTGATCTTAAGATTTTCTTCAAACAGGACATGTTTTCTCGGAAAATTCGTGGAACATATTCTCCGGGAACAATGCATGTTATGTCCTGTTGATCTGACGGTTGTGTTTTAATCTAGTATAGCAATTCTCTTTAAATATCATGGACATGAAGCCATTTTCCGTTAACACCGTATGGTGAACTAGCCTTTTGTTTCATGACCATACATTGGCTATTGAGACCGCCATGAAAAGAATAGTTCCAAGACTGTTAGATGAGCTTTGAGGTAATACTGATAGATGCCTATCTCCCAGATAGGCTGTACAGTATTTCAACAGAGTTTTCATATTTCCAGTTAGCTGGAAAAATCCGAACTGTATTCGTCACTGTATTTGCTGCTTTCTCTTGATGATAAGTGGAAGCTATTGAATCTAGACAGCCAGTCACAAATGCCACTTTCAGTGACAGTCTCAGAGCAATTGAAGCTATAATGATTAATGCGAAATGAGTTTAAAAATGCTTCATTAATGATACATTTTAAATAGTTTTGTATGCCTTGTTGGATAATAAATTTGATGCTTCCCTTATTTGACTTCAACCACACAACCAAATAATTGTAAATTAGCTCACTGAAAGGCTGACAAGAAAGGTGTCCAGGCAGAATAATTCCTCGCACACCGAATATATCCTTACAAGATGTTGACCATGTCACAACAACATTGTCTGAATAAGCATTTTGGAGCTTTAGTGAAGTCTGCGCTCCATATAACTTCATATAACTAGCCACAAGCTTAGACACCTATACTACTCTATATTGCTTAAAGTAAAACTACGTCTCTGGCTAAAAAACCATGGGATGTCTCGAATAACTTCAAATAATTATTCGTTAAATGCACGCTTCCATCGCATAGATTTGTTGAATACAAAGCAGTTCTCGAATGGCATCAAATATTATAGTATCGTTCATTTGATGTGTTCATGTCGGGTATTTGATGCCACTTTTAAATCTTATCTGCATTGACTGCCCTAGGAATAACTTCAAATATCCCAATCGAGTCCAGCTAGTGCCGAGAGATCTGACAGAGGCTACGAAGAACGAAGGTCCCTCACTATTCAACTGTTCAGCACAATTATAAACATACAAAAGCGCAGCTCATAAATATGTACATCCTTAAAAATATAACTTACAAACTGTGCATGTAAAGAAAATAAATATAAATTCAAAATTTGCTCTCAATCAAAAGTAAATACAACTTTGAAAGATTTTTTCAAGAATAAATCCAGTGATGTTTCAAAATCAATCATCCTTAAACTTTGTCCATATTTCCTACATCAAACCTGTCCTCATACAAAAAAAAACCCTTATACCACAAACCCGTTCCCTATCGTCGCAACACAAACATAATGCCACACACGACAAGGAAATGAAGCACCTGTTAGTATTATTTTACATGAACTAGCAGTGTTTTGCAAGACAAACAATTCATCGAAAGCCCGTTCCCAGTTTTCTAAATAAATCATCACATCGTAGACGAAGGTAGAAACCTCATGTCCTCCCGAACCTAGTTCCTCCGCTTGGTCAACAAAACTTCTTCGGTTTGAGAGTAAGAAATATTGATGATTTGAAACACTTTTTCCACACCCGACCGTGGCAGGTGCGTCTCGAGTGGAATCGAGGGTTAAAAAACGAAGCCAATACCAGACCAGACAGGCCAAACAAACCGAACCGGCTGCCGGGTTTGGTCGAAAAGAAAACGGTGGAAAATAAAGCACGACGTGTCGGTGTACGGCCCGGTGCCGGTGCACGAACCACGACCATATTGTACATATTTATTTATGCTCAACATTACGTGCAAAGTGGCTGTTATCGATTCCGTCTCGCCGGCTGCGTGTGTGTGTGTGTGGGTACGTTCCCAACCTATCTCAACAGTTGCCGAGTGTTCGTGTGGCGAACGGGTGGACGGGACCAATCGATAAACTCTGCGAAACCTCAGAATCGCATCGCGATGGTAGGTTTTCCGATAGGAAAGTGTAAAATAGTATGTTACCTGCATGCATGCATACATTGGTGGCTTGGATGTGGGTGCGGATACACCGTGTGATGTTCAGAACTGCTACCTGGTTACCTGTCCCCTTATCCCACCCTACCCTCCCCCATTTGCTTCGTCAGAAAACCGATCGAAGATGAAAGTCAAACACCGACCGGTACCGAGTTTGTGGAATGGGAAATTCTCGCCTGAGTATCACTTGCAAACAGGTAAAATATGGAGAACCCCGGAGGTGGAAAGTCTCGTCGGACCGATAAATATTACCCACGGTTTCCATTCGCGACATGGATTGCTTCTTCTGTACACGGGACAAACACGTAGAACCGTACAAAAATCGATTCAGACGATGCTTTTTACGCACAGCGTCTTGTCTAGGATGGAGCAAAAATGCCACACACTAACGATCTGCGGAGCTGCGGAACGAAAATTGTATCCAATCTCGGATAGATTCTCCGTGCGCATCCGGGAGGAAACCTCACACACACACAAAAATACACATACAAGAACGGTGCAATGCACACATGTCAGGAATGAAGCCATCCATCTGCCGGAAGATTGACGACTATCGAGTTTTTAGAATGGTTACAGCTAATCATCACCATCTTCATCAACGTTGGCAAACTAAACCGGAACACCTCGTCGCCACCATCCCCCCCGTTACCGGGCACCAGGGCGGTGTGTGTGGAAGTTTTTCTCGACACGAAGAAAACCCACCATCCACTACACACACACACGGCCGTGGTTGAGTGATTTGAAATGGTAAAGTTTCCGTAAGCGGGAGAAAAACTTCCCTTCACAAGCTTTTTACCAACCGGGCTGTAACATGTACACAGGCTCCGACCGTTTGCTTTCAATAAGTAATATTTTCCGGGCGTCTCCATCCGTGGTCGTGCAGCTGCATCTGCTTCCCTTTAGGGGGCAGGGTTGTGTTGTGTGGTGCGGTAGGGTGTTGCTAGTATCAAACTTGCTAGAAACTTGCACTGTATGAAGGTGTGTGTGTGCGTGTATCATCCACCCCGTTACCGGGCACCAGGGCGGTGTGTGTGTGGAAGTTTTTCCCGACACGAAGAAAACCCACCATCCACCACACACACACACGGCCGTGGTTGAGTGATTTGAAATGGTAAAGTTTCCGTTAGCGGGAGAAAAACTTCCCTTCGCAAGCTTTTTACCAACCGGGCTGTAACATGTACACAGGCTCCGACCGTTTGCTTTCAATAAGTAATATTTTCCGGGCGTCTCCATCCGTGGTTGTGCAGCTGCATCTGCTTCCCTTTAGGGGGCAGGGTTGTGTTGTGTGATGCGGAAGGGTGTTGCTAGTATCAAACTTGCTAGAAACTTGCACTGTATGAAGGTGTGTGTGTGCGTGTGCGTCTAATAGCAAAATGAAGCCACAGAAAATGAACTAACTGTGATGCTTTTGGTTTAGAAAACATGTTTCCTCGTTATGGAGGCGCATGGTTGTTTGTAAAGGGAGAAACAAGTTATGGAGAGGGTTTATGGTGTACAACACGACATCTTCTACCTGGAGTGTTACTTTTACTTGTTTTTATTTCAGAAATAAATAAAAACTATAAAAAATATTAGAAACTCCATTTAAGCTCTGTAATTTAAAATCAAGTTTAAAGAGTTACGTTTTAATTAGGGTTCTTTGCCATTAAAATTAAAATAAGCCACAAATATCTTTCAATCGTTAGGAAATCATCATGGGTATTGTTTTCATTGTTACTTTCACTTATTTTAATATTTTTTTGAATGAATAATGTTTACGTAATAATTTTTATAACCTTCAAAATCTTTTGCATCAATAAACAAATCTGATTCAAGCAACAACTTTTAAAAGAATAATGATGTTTTAAATATTAAAAAAAGATTATTTGTATAGCCTTTTTCATCTTTTATAAATGTAATGAACTTACATCAAAATAAAACATCTGCTGTCAAATGCTTAAAGATTAGTTTACCTATTTCTGCTGTAATTGTTCGTCTATTTGACTAAAGCTAACTTGAAATTTTCAGATTTTCATAGTCCCTAATAGCTGATATAGACCGATATAACAAATTTTTGCTTGTATAATTTATTAATAAATTAATTTTAAGAATCTATGCATTAGGATATGTATGATAATAAAGTTTCGTCCTGCTTTTGCGGAATAATTTATCGTTTTATTTACGTTTATTTTTGGAAACAAAGATCTTGTCAAAAATCTCTTTAATGATAGATAAAAAACTGATCTTATTAAGTTTCCTCTACTGCTTCTACTGCAATGACTCTTTAACCTCACAAGGTATTGGTCTGCTATATTTAGCTTTCTGTGACATGGTTGTACCCGTATCTGGTTGACCAGTCCTACGTACGGGGAGGCGGTTCGACGGGATTCAAACCCCGGTCCTGCTGTGTAATGACCGTTTGTGGTTTTGTAATTGGTTTATACTTGCTTAATCGTTATGCTGAATTTGGCTTACTTTTCTAATTTTATGCTCATTAAGTCACTTAGTCACTCACTTTTATTTAGTGGGCACATCTCTTATCCTTTTATTTAAATTGAGATTTGAAAAGCTACAGTTACAATGAAAGATTTTCTTATTGAAACAATTTATTTATATATTTACCAGTAGTTTTTGGGACGGTGAAAGATGCAATCTTTGAACGGAAAACCCAGGTATCGATCTTTGGGTTGCACTGACTATCCATCTACGGGTATAAAGAACCAATCATCTCTCGACATTATAGAACCAATCATTAAAAAAATGATGATGCTTTCTATGCTGTGTTACATATTTTAAAACTAAAGAAACTTTTACACCAAAGAATTATCTTTTGTTGTTCAGATCATTTAATCGACGAAACACACAATCGATAGTTTATCGCCGCTTCCACCAAATCCATTTCCACAATTGGCCTTCTAAGCTTTGAACAATCTGCCACAAAACATCTGATCGGAAGGAAAACCCCTTTGCTGGAACAACAACAATCCCCAAGCGTACCACTACCATAACCTACAGGGACACGTTCATCACTGTCACCGAAAAAGAAGGAGAAATTGTTGAGATTTTTGTCAGTTTTATGAGGACATTCCACGTCGTCAACGGATGCTTTCACCGGCGACAACAACCACCCAGAGTAAGGAGAAACAAGTCATGGAGAGGTTTTATGGTGTACAACACGACATCTTCTACCTGGAGTGTTACTTTTAACTTTTTTTGTTTCAGAAATAAATAAAAACTATAAAAATTATTAGAAACGCCATTTTAGCTCTGTAATTGATTTTAAAATTCAAAGAAATACGTTTTATATAGTTTTCTTTGCATTAAAATAAAAATTTGCAATGCATATTTTTCAATCGTTTGGATTATATCATGGAAATAGTTATGAAGTGTAATTAAAACTTATTTATTTATTTATTAATATTATTTAATTATTGAACTTCCAATATGACGGCTGAACGCCATTCCCCACCGCGAGTGGTGATTTAAATTAACTCATAATTAACAGTTAAAAGGCACTTCCCTCCTCGTAATTATTTCTATTTATTAACCTTTTTATGATAAATTTTAATTATTTTTCAATTTTGTTGCATCTCAATAAGCAACACAAACTTTTGAAAGCATTGGCCTATCGTGCATAGAATTCTTTTCTTTTTTCACTTAAACTGTAATGTAATTCCTTAAAGTTTTAGTAACTACAGTCAGAATAGAAGATTTGTTGTCAAACGCTAAGAGATTAGTATTCCAATTTCATTACAACAACTGTGATTTTTCAACTGTTTGACTCAAGCTTTCTTAAAATTTTCAGATTTTCCTGAAAATTGACTTTCATATCAGCTTTTTTTACTTGTATACTTAAAGCATGACCAGAAATAAAAAAATAACATTTTTGGGAATCTTTCCATGAAAAAATGTAGGTATTGGCCTGCTTTTAAGGAATTATTAAACGTTTAGTTTACGTATATTTTCAGACACAAAGATTTTTTACAGAATCTCTTCAACGGTTGATCAAAACAATACTGACTCTATTTGATTTATACTTGCTTAATCTTTGTGTTGAATTTGGCTCACTCTTTTCGCTTTTTGCTAATTTAGTCACTAAGTCGCTCACCCTTATTTAGTGGGCACATCGCTAATCCATTTATTTAAATTGATTTTCGGAATGCTACAGTTAAAATTAATGATTTTTTTTTTGGAACTATTTATTTATATTATTTATCTGTATTTTTTCTGTCGGTGGTAGATGCAATCTTTGTACGGAATGACCGGGTATGGAATCTCTTCCGGGACTGATTGTCCATCTACGAGTATAAAGAAGACAAGACCTTCAGAAATGTTAAGCCAAAACCTCTCGAACTTATAGAGCCTATCATTAAGAAAATGATTAACTTTCTATGCTGTGTTATTTCAAAACTAAAGAAACTTTTACACCAAAGAATTATCTTTTGTTGTTCAGATCATTTAATCGACGAAACACACAATCGATAGTTTATCGCCGTTTCCACCAAATCCATTTCCACAATTGGCCTTCTAAGCTTTGAACAAACTGCCACAAAACATCTGATCGGAAGGAAAACCCCTTTGCTGGAACAACAACAATCCCCAAGTGTACCACTACCAAAACCTACAGGGACACGTTCATCACTGTCACCGAAAAAGAAAGAGAAATTGTTGAGATTTTTGTCAATTTTATGAGGACATTCCACGTCGTCAACGGATGCTTTCACCGGCGACAACAACCACCCAGAGTCGCTTGTCTGGGCAATCATTTCTCGAGCCGTGCATTCAACGAATTCAAGCACCATTCCAACACACGGCTCAAGAGAGAGGGCGATAGACGAATGCTATAATTTTTCCCTTACTGTTGGTTAGAAAACTTGTGACGGGAAATGATGTATTAAATTCTTAGATTTAGGAATAATGTGTATTTTACGGCTGGCGGTGCAGTAACGCCGTCTGGTATGGCGATCGAATTTTTGGCCGTCGTCTACCTGCCCGCCTAGCGTCAAGCTGAGCCAAGTTGATGGCTTCCGGAGAATGAGTGTGTGTGTGTGCGAGTGGAGTTTGAATGGGAAAAGGTTGTTGGGCTCTTACTTTACAACGTTGCAGAAATATCCGATGTAGCGCTCGATCAAATCAAACTCGAGCACCTTCCTTGCGAAGGAAAAACTTTTCTTCTGTAGCTTTCAGCCATCCAAAGGGAGGAAACGAAAATTTACAACAAAAAAATACGAGAGAACTTCCACTTATTTCTGCCAAAAAATGTTTGGCTCTTCGGAAAACGAAAACGCTCCAGAATGGACCAAAAGTGCAACCGGCAGCAGAAAAAAAGCACACACACGTACACGAAGGAAAAGCAGTGACCCGTCGGCCAGTTAACCCAGCTGGAGATCGGAGATTATGCAGCCAATTTACTTCGCCCGGCGACAGCGACATGGGGCAAATGATTCGCTGTCGATGTGTCTGCCCGCTGTGAGCAAAGTTTACCGACGGAAGCAAAACTGCAACTGCAGCCATCGCGCCGGGACGGCATTGCTTTTTTGAAGCGGGAAGAACGAGAATAGTGCAAGAGAAACATGAAAAAAAAACCTCCTTTACGTTTTGCTTCACCAGAGTGGCCACAAGTACCTACGGTTTCCCGGATGAGGGCTCTCAACCTCCACAGGGGGTCTTGTTAACTACTGCCAAAGTTCAGAACTTCATCGTTTCTGGTCCGATGGTTTTTGGTGTGCAGCGGCCAACGCGCGAAACGTGAACAACGATTCTAGCAAGATTTTCTGAATAATAAAATAGACTTTCGCCGCAACGTGTGGGCTGGTGGGTCGAGACGGAAGCAAATAATATGTAAAAGAAGGCACCCACCGTAAGCTCTTTTCAATCTCACTCTGCGGAGCTTAGTCTTACCCACACACACACGCGCGCGCGCACTCTGTGGTGAGCTGAAGTTGGGCGAGGATAGCAACCAAGTATTGCGATTCCAAAACAACGGAACTGAGTGGAAAAGCTTGCATGTGAATCGCAATGTTTCATCGCCGACCAGCTCCATGGGTAGTCCAAACATAAATATGGAAGTGCAGCCTCATATCCTTGGTTTGGTTGAAGCATTTTCCGGAACCCAGCGCCAAGACTTTGGATCGGCTGGAGCAGTGGCGGGGTTTGGATACCACCAACAGCAATAATATCATAATTAACACTTCCACTTGGGCAGAATTTCGATCAGAATTTCATTAAATTTATATACCTTCCCGTATATTAACAGTCTAGACGGGAGGGAGCTTTGGATGCCTTGGTTTCCGTCGAGAGTTTTGTGTGTCTGAGTGTCTGTATGCAACTTTCAAACAAGGAAACCGTTCCATATACTATCACACTTCGCTCTGGCTGTTGGGTTGGTCGCTACTACCACCCACGGTCAATCGACCTTCAGACGGCAAAAGATGGATGTGAAGGATTCCGTGACCACAGCGTCTACATTTTGTGTGAGTATGTGGAGGCGCTTTTTTTTCCCCCCGGTGAACATGTACAGCTCCCGGGGATGGAAGTTAAGCTAACGAGATGTGGTACACTTATGTCCTGGCGGAAAAACTAGCTCACCAGGACCGGGACAAGGCAGCACGAGCCCAGGAAGAGTTGGAGAAATTAGCTTCAAAATTGTTAGTGGTCAGATGGTGGCACAGGGATGGATGTTGGAAGAGCAAATGTTTGAGGAGACGTGTAGTCCTGCTGGGATTCGGTCGTTAGATGCTCTCGTTTAAAACTTTTCTACCCCACACACCAACACACATCTGCCACCGCCATCGAACTTTATTTCTTTGGCAAACCATCCAAGTTGGTCGTTATAGCTGTGTGTACGGACGTGTGTAGTAGTCGTGGTGTGCTGCTTTAACCGTCTCGTCGCGCTGAGAGCCCCAGCTGGTGTTGGTGTGTAGCTCGGGAAAAGAGAAAGAGAGAGAGAGTGCTTGAGAGTGACGGATCGGTGCGACATTGGAAGAAGAGCCGGTGCGGGGACAGACAGACAGACAGACAGATGAACGGACGAACAGCTTCGGCCACCAGACAGGCGGCCGGAGAGCGGATCGGAACGAAACGGAGGATCGCAGGTTGGCCTCCATCTGCCCGAACGTAGCGGCGAAACCGTTGGAACCGATGGTCGAATTTCATGTTGGGATAGGTCTTACGATTAAACTATTTTATGACTAACTGCTGACTGTGTCTGCCTGCTGTGGAGAAGCGAGTGGAGCTTTCTTCTTATGCCCGGGGAAGGACTCGGTGTGCGAACCTCCGATGACGATGGCGACGACTCTCGGTCGGCTAACCGCAGCAGCAGCAGCAGCAGCTGGAAATGGCAATGGTACGGACCATGCCATGCAAAAGCGGAACGAGTTGAAACAGCGAAGCTTTTTCTTTGTAGTGGGATTAGCTTTTGGAGTTCGTTTGTTGAAGTACATATTAAAGAACATTGCATTAGGTACGGTTGAAGAGTGGTTCTGTGGAATGATGTTGGATTAAATACGCTGCCTGGATTACAGACGTCCGGCGACAGATTCACGATTTATCATATGAGCTAAAAGAGGGGGAGAAAAAAAAAACTTTGTGAGTGATCACAGCTTTGCAGTGGTTGTTTTATTTAGTTTTATTTTAAAATTTTATTTTTACCTTATTTGTCAATCAAGTAGGTCAGTAATTCAGGCAATTTTGATTGAAATTATTTACATTTGATGAGCGAAAACCAATTATGGTACATGGAATATGATTAAAAACAGTAAACATTGTCACGTAATTAAAATCTGTTCGCAGAACCAACAGCACTACACACTGAATTGATCTTATGACAAGCAAACGAACAAAAAAACTGATAAAATGAATGTTTAAAATGCCCGACAGGTTTGAAGAATTATTTATTTGAATAGTGAGTATTATTAAATTTGAATTATTTTCAATTGAAACCCTTTTTATTACGAAAGGTTGAATTTGTTCCTTATAATCTATTTATGAACGAATAGCTTCTATTTCATCCCACATATTATTGTTCTCGGAAATATATCACTCAATCCAAAAATGGACAATCTACTTATGGAGATGTTACGCTTTACATAAATTAAATGCAATTAAAACACGAAAATTCATACAAACAGTTTGTTTCCAGAACACTGCACTTTTTATCATGGAGTAAACCTGCAAACATAGATCCACGAGGCCTGTGGCGGGGACCATCCCCTGGGTACTGCCAGGCTTTTACTGACTAAACCCTCCATGAGCCTTCGCTTAACATTTCCAGGTTACCTTCAGAAATGAAAGGTATAAAGGTAACCTGGCGGTTTAGCTTCACAATCAACGCTGGCTTCTGAAAGAGCAATTGAGATCCTTCCAGCATCCAACAGTGATCTACTGCCTGCAACGGTAGCACGCTCCTCAATAGGAGTATTAGCTATCGCTACAGTATAAAACAGAACACTGCACTTAAGCATATGCTAAGAACACACTTTAGACCAATGATGTCATGAGACAATAAATCGCTCTACAAAAAAAAATCTAATAGAGGTCAACCACAAAACTTGACGGTATTAAGTTACCGTCTCTTAAGCGCGAGATGTTTCGATTTCAGTTGTTAAAATCAGCGACCAGAAAATCACCAAATGCACACGAAGTATTAACTTTCTGTGGATTCCTACCAATTGCTCAATCCCGTGTCGATATTTCTTGTCAAACAATTTTATACTTGGTAAATAACATTTTCATATAGAAATAGACTTCGTCGCTGAAGATTCGCAAATTTGTTGTCTGTTTCCTGCTGTTCCAAGATTTAATAAGCAAACACATGTAGTTTATGGTAGTTAAGCTCTTAAGCATCAAGGATAAATGGAACTTGTCTTGGAGCAGATTTTGTATTTCATTAGCCCTTTTAAATGTCCTTTTATTTGCTATCTGTCCTTTAACTATCTACATTAACATGTGGAAAGGAATGCTACTTTGTGCTACTTACTGAAAGAACTAGAGAGCTGCCTTGCGACCTGGTTTTTTACATGTCAGCTCTCTAGACTAAGATGACCTAGAGTCAAAGTATCTGTAGAAATTATTAAAGTTCCTCACCATCTGTAACAGAGCCGTTTAGGCGAGAACATATTTGTCAAGTTCTTTTGTTTTGTGAATTTGTGAAACACAGATAAGTAAGGTTACTGGAATATCGCTGATATTGGGCCCAAATTCGTACTTCCTTTGCTTTTACTAGGAGCTCGACTATACTGCAATTTTAGAGCATTTTTTTATGTTTTTAGAAATTAATGATTTTTTTTTATTTTTGAATAGTTATATCTGATTTTGTACCGCAAGAATGCAAGTAAGGATGTCATATATTTTTAGATTTAATTGACTAAATTTTATAGGAGTTCTTTTATATTTTTGATCTTCTTATCATTTTTGTTATTGGATAATTACAATTAATGTTTTAGGTGTCCTTTATAGTTAGCAGACTGCAAATTTAGAGTTCTTCAATCAACTGTGAGCTATCAATTTCATCAAATTCTGCCTTGGCTTATTTGTTATTTTAAACAACACTTGAATATTGTTGAAACATACCAATAAACACAAGGGTCTACGAATTATTCTTATTTAACTAGTAATAATCCCAATAGAAAATGAACTTCAATCGATAAGCTCCAAGCCAATAAACCGTCGTGGTGGCAGTCTTATACATTCCTTTCATTTTAAACACACCAAAATGGTAACAATTATCATCGCCATAATCAGCACAATCCCATTTTTCCTCCCAAGCCGACAATAACAACCGACCGCTTGTGTGTAACATTCCGATCCTAACCATTCGCAAATGAAATAACACACTTTAATGGACGCGTAATAGAAGAATCAAGCGCAACCGATAGAAGCAGCACCGCAGACACATACTTTGCCGGTGTGTCTCCGTGTGTGAGAGTCCGAACTCGCTGGCGTTCAACCCAGACACCCAGCGTATACGGGTAGTATGAGGTCGTGGTTCGGTTGAGGGCACCGTCTGGCGGAAGGATGGCCATCGGTTGGGGGGGAACAGCGTACCGGTGGTAATGGAATGAATAAACGGAAGGAAGATGTTTATCCAACCTCGTTCGCCTACCCCTAACGTGACTGACCCAATCTACAGTCCTCTCCAGCCCTGCCACCAGATCAAAGTTCCAAATTGCTGGAACCAGTCCCAAAAAATACGTCATTTTGCTTCATCGCATCTTCGTGCCCGTTGGTTCGGGTCCGACATCCCCCCTCGAAAAATAAGTGTCAATGTTGCCACAGTCCCGAAAAGTTGTGTCCCCAGAAAATGAGCACAGAGCGTGTCTGGGGATGGGTTTTGCGTGGGGCAGTGGTTGCTCATTTAAAAAGCTCTCCTTTTACGCTTTTCCTTTCGCTTGTAGGGTGCATGCGTCATCGTGTCTGGACCCCGCGCCATCGTTACTTCCAGACCTGAAGTAATGTAACACACATACACACCGACACACTCCGCCTAAATTCCGATAGCTCCAAACAATGTCTGGCACACAGTCTCTTATCTTCTTGCGCTGCTGTCTCGAACTGCCCCGGGGTCTCACATTAGTGTTGATCGGATGGGGGAAGGAGGTGGAGTGAGAAGGGGGTGGAGAGAGGTAGAAATTTGCCAGCCAACCACCCAACCCCACAGCACGCGCGTATGTATGTGTGTTTGCGCGTGGATGTTGCCGGCGGGACTTTTTTTCGCCTGTTCATTTCTCTCATTTTCAAACCTTCTGTTTGCCGTCAGTCTCCATGGTCCATGGTCCGGGCGAAAATAACTGACCTAACGCAACACTTTTTTTCTTCGTCCAATGTGGTCGCACGTCCTCCGCGCACACACACGCGTTACGCGTCTTTGTGTTTTGCGTTATACGCTCATATACAGAGCGTTGCGTACGCGAATCCCCCCCCCCCATCCGTTAGGGGTTGCTTTATTTGGTCAGATGGAGCGTTTTTTTTCGTTCGTTTCCTCGCGCACCCCTAACCTCAAAAAACTACCACCCACTCACCCCTTTTCCCCAGCAAGGAGGACACACTGGCTGCTCTCGCGTGCGTTCGATTGTCTCCCATCTCCGGTAACTCCGGGCGAAATTTGTCGTTATTGAAAGTGAATGACAAACGCGGCAATGATGATGATGAAGAAGAGACAGCACACCTCCTTCCCTCTACCATGCCACCCCCTCCCACCCACAACATCTGGTATCCCATTTGCAAAACAACAGTTGCGTTCCGGGGCCTGTGTGGAGCGTGCATCGCTAAACAAAACCCAAATGAGGTCAGCATCAGATGCGCACTGCGACTTCGATGACGCGTCCTGGCAGAAAGCAAAAGTGGTTTAGCGTGCTGGGTGGTGGGACGAAGCAGGAGGACGTAAGCGGGTGTTGGGTGAGCCGCCAGCGACGGAACTGAACCGTAGGGAAGTGTCACCTTCAGGGTAATAAAAAAAAATATGATCGATTGAAAGACGGAGCGTACAGTAGTGGCGTGTGTTGTTGTGACGGTGCTGCCGTTCGTCGTTTGCTGTCGCTTTTACCCAAACCGGAAGTCGCATGCAAACGCAACCATGAGAGACGGGAGGTCGATACGTGTACGGAGCTGCATGTACGTCAGTTTGGTTAAATGAGGGTTGCAGCAGGAAAAAAGTTATACTGCAATAAAATGGAGGATTTACTGGATTTCTAATTATTGGCTTCTTTTAACTAAAGTGACTGGGATTTATACATGAAGAATTCTGAATGTGTGCCAGGTTTCTGTTTTTATTTACGCTTGTTGCTAACCAGTGATTTTAACTTGGACCTCAAACCCTGATAAGAAAATAAACGTTTTAAAATCGTATGCTCATGTACAGGAAAATGTTATTGGACAGCATTGACTGTTAATTAACTAACGATTTGATTTAATATAAATCTACCGAAATATGATGCTCTTAAATAGGTCCTAATAATTAAAAATCTCTACTTATGTGAAAGGTCTATTATTTTCTTATTGAACGAAAAAGAGTATTTTGATGTTTCGTTGTTGCGATTCATGATTGAATGTTTCTTCAAATTCCTGCAATGAAGTTTAAAAACGATCTTAAAGAACTGTTGTAACTTAAGTATTAGAAACAAAATAGTGAATTTTTACTACTTTTCATTCGGTGGACATGTAATAATAAAAGGATGTTTTAAATGAATCGTTGATGATTCAATGTTCGTTGATTGAATGCGGCGACAGTAAAAAACTTTGAGAAAGTTTAAGGAAGTGATGACAGTAAAAAACTTTGAGAAAGTTTAAGGAAGTGATGTTCGTAGGCCGACAAACAGTGTTATACGACTATTCAAACGCGGCAAAATATTATAACGAAAACCAAACGGTGAGTATGATTTGATCATTGTATCACAACCATCAAGAATTCAAATTGTCTGAGAAAATTTGTCTGAATGATTAAATGACATATGTTTGTAAAGTTGCAAATATTATACAACAAACACTCGCAGTCTGTAGGTCTAATTATCATGCTCTAGTGATTGACAAAACCTGTCAAATGTCAAATTTTCTATCTGTTGGCCCACACCGAGACCTCAAATCTTGACGAGAGTTTTAAATCGATTCCTTGCGTTACGGTTGCCAAAAGTAAGTTCATTTTGACAAAAAAAAAATCTCCCATCAGCTCCGAGCTATGAAAAAGTTGTTTAATAGGTTATTTTGCAGATTGAAGCAAATTTTTCGAAACATTGTTTCGATTCTTCATATCAAAACTTGTGCCCATGGCTGAAACAAGCCGGTTTAAATAATTTTTTGACCAAATGTTTTACCTGAACTTCGTATTTAACATAGAACAACTACATAAAAATATTAGATTTTATAACATAAATTCCAATCGGTTTTCATTAGTTATTCATTGAATTATTGCTTCTCAGCAATGTAAAAAAATGAACAAATCATACAAAACTCCAAAGGAAAGCAGTTAACTTTTCAGTCATTTACGCTTCGTCGGTTAAAATTTATCACCTCATCATCCTCATCATCACCTTCATCATCAACATCAAAACTGGGCTAGATATATGTCTTATGTCTTCTTCTTCTTTCTTGGCCTAACGACCTCTTAAGGTCATGCCTGCCATTTTTGGCTTACTAGACTAATTGATACCGCATAGTTGGTTAGTCAATCCTCACTATGGGGGAACGGCCCAGATGCGACTTGAACCCCGGTCCTGCCATGTGAAGACCGGCGCCGCTGTCGCATCACCACCCGGCCGCCCCTATATGTCTTATGTATTGTATATATTATCAAAAACCAAATAAACCTTTGGCGTGACATTCTATCGAACATGACATCGCAAAAATTGATCAATCAATTTTTCAAACTGATTTCTGCAGTGATTCATAGAATACGGTGGACAAAACCGTAGTGTGACGTCAGTCGCTTTACGCAACGGTCGTGTTTGCTTCCAACTCCGATTTTTTTTCCGAGTCCTGTTACTCCTGTTAACGCGTTATTGCCGTATATCAACATCGACACTTTATACTCAACCGTGCTTCTTTTTACGTATTGCTAACGATGGCAACTATTTGTAACTGCTGTACCATCGAAATTGTGGACGCACCTATCCGTTGCTGTTTATGTGATTCACCATTTCACCTAAAATGCTCATCCGTTCCTGAGGAGCTTCTTCGACGTATAATGGATTACAAACAGCTTCATTGGAGCTGTACCGGTTGTTCAAAGGTTCTCCATAATCCACGCACTAAGTATCTAAAGGATGCTGCTATGCAGTCCGGTTTTCAATCAGCTCTTTCGTGCGTCGCTGATAGCATCAGAGGGGCCATTGAACCACTAACCAAGGAACCGATACGCCTTGCGTTTATTACGCTGGCCAAATAATGTGCAGCCACCGTACAATCAGCGATGCCTTCTGCTTGGCCTGAACGACTTGTCCATCAGAAGAAAAAATCTCCAGTGCATGTTTCTTTTTCGTCTGTTACGTAGTGAAATTGACTCTCAAGAATTGCTTTCTAATATTAACATGTATGCCCCAAGTAGAACCGGACGGTCTATGTTTCACTTCCGTGTTGATCGT
Source organism: Anopheles maculatus (assembly GCA_002091835.1). NCBI lineage: Eukaryota > Metazoa > Arthropoda > Insecta > Diptera > Culicidae > Anopheles > Anopheles maculatus. The sequence goes on along the minus strand of KZ061545.1, from coordinate 77,105 downwards.
ACCAGGAATAATTATGGACAACGCAATCCTTTGCAATTTATGTGTCGTGAATTGAATTTTGTCCTCGATAGCTGTGATTTCGATATGTCTACATCTGTATTCAAAGAGCGCCTTAAGTACCGTCGTTCCTAGTATGTCTTCTTTATGTTTCTAGTTAAGTTAGACATAAGATATTTGTGTAGACCACAAAGGTCCGACAAATTATAAATAAATAATAATAATAATAATAAAACCGTATCAAAAAGTCTTACAAATACGTTATGTATCATATATAGTATAAGCTCTTTGCACGAATGCTGCATGAGAACGAGTGGCATTATTATGATAGAATATTTCTTAATCGTATGGTTCGAACTATAGGAATGCATTGTAATCTATTTCAGTCCTATCAGTTTTTATATAACCGTTGTAGTATAATCATAGCAATATAAAGAATATCGCAACTTTATAAAATAGTTGTTCAGCCACTACAGAAGTCATTCAACTAGGAAAACGAATCATTTAGATATTCTTATCATAAAATAATTACAAGAACATAAAAACGTAATAAAATAATGTCATTTCAATTAGCACTCCCGCCAACAACTCGATGCCAAAAGCCGTAAATTAATTCTAAACCACCCTTCATGATGACTTACACACGTACCGTGAAAGGTAATTTGAAACAGATCGAGAATACAACAACAACAAAAAACACTCTTTTCCCGTTCACCTGACCTCGAAAACGTGCAGCCGGAATAGTCCGCTACGGAAGGCAACGGAATCCGACGCGAGTGCTCCGTTCGCTGAAATCGTGATACGCGCAATCCAAGGCCATGGTTGTTAACCTCTGCGCCAGTTGTTTCGCGCAGAAGGAATTGCGGCCGCGTCGGGTGTTAAGCTCGGGCGGGCGCTACACTTTTTCGTGCGCCGTTCTTCAGTGCACATCTGTGCAGTTCATCGCGATGCTGGCCGGTCGGTGCGTCGCGCGGGACGCAACCGAATTGTTTACAAAATATGACACTCAACATCGCCAAAGCGACACGACATGATCCACCTTGGCCAGTCGGCAGCCACGGTAAACGATTGCCGGTTGTTTTTTAATCGTCCGAGTTCACCCAGGGATATCATCGCGAATCGATCGCACTGGAGTGGACTAAAGAGAAGGTGGGATCTGAAGAGGATCGAGAAGGAGGTTAAATAGCTCCTCAGAAAGAATGAGCGAGAGAGCGAGGACACACCGAAAGACATGCTGCAAAACGATTTGTTGATGCAATTGTTGATGTCGCTCGCTGTTTATTTGCTGTACCAACCGTCCGACCGTCTCGCTATCTGTCACCATCTTGTGGTCACCGTAACCTGGCATCGATCGCGGTCAATGAAAGCAAATGCCGGGAAGCATGACAAGCGCACCGGACACAAACGCGAACAAATCTCGATTGGAAGTAACCTTAAAATTTTGCCCCAAGGCCAACACAATCGCTCCCGTGCTCTCCAGCGGAGTTCGTTCATTTTTGGTTTGGGGTAGGTCAGGCTTCTTGAAAGCGAAAGGCGCAACCAAATAAAAAGCGTCCGTAACATACCCCAGCAAAAAGAAAACGAAAACAGAAACAAAGCAAAAAAAATCTTGGTCGCCGTCGAGTGTGTAAATGTTTGAAAAGCGGAAGGCGATAAGGAATTTATGATAAGATAAGCGCCGTGGACGTAAAAATAAAAACGGCTGTTTGTTAACTGATGTTTATTAGGTGTCTGTGTGCTTTAGTATGTCAGCAGATTGTGTGGTGGTGTGATTTGTGGTTCCAATGAGAGAAACCACATTAAGGCAAATAAATTTCAGACTCAACATGAAGTCACTCATAAGCCATATACCTTTGAGAGGCTCAATCCAAAAAAACACCTCCAAACTTTCTAAAAATATCAATCTGATTGGGGTAGATATATCACTT
>KZ061545.1:46966-75118 GCA_002091835.1 Anopheles maculatus | reverse complement strand
TCAGGCACGTAGCATTCTCAGGCATCGATATGCACCTATCATCAGCTCCCCCTATACCGCAGCTAAACCATCGGAGGACCAACCTTATCGGAGGCTACCATCATCCTCCATGTCCGAGCCTTGACTTTGAGCAATTCAACCTCTGGCGTAGCAGAAAACGAGGGAAGACTGGGCAAAAAAAAAACACACACACCCAGAAGGCCGTAGCCCTAAATAACATTCCTTCGAGTGGGTACTTCAGTGCCTATCGCTTACCGGCGGTAAACAGCAGATAACGATTATCGCAGAATCGCAAAAAACCGCGCCATTCAAATGCCCAAAGTGCATTTCGTTGCTCGGATTTGTCATAGATCAGTAACTGCTGCAACGGGGGCGAGAAGTGTAGAAGCACCAACAACAAAATCGCTCAACACACACACACACTCTCACACCCAACAACACTTGATAAGGTATTAAAAACACTCTCAGTGAGTGACCGAAAATTAGGTCAGACGAAAGGAAAAACAAAAATAAACATCAAAGTTATGGCTTTCGACGGGATGCTTTAGTGTGATTGAGAGAGTTCAAGGCAATAAAAAAGCTGCAGTTAAATTCATAATTACTGTAAGAAAAGTTTTATTTTTAGTAACAAAACAACTTTTACAATAAGTGACAGTTTTGAATTGTGTTCATTTAATTAGTTGTGATTGAATTGGATGGAGATGGGATGAAAGTGGGATGATTTTTTTTGAGTATTTCAAACTATATTGTTGCAAACGTTTTCGCTAAGAAAATTTTTCTCGTTGTAGTTTATAAACGCTGACATAAAATCAAGTAATTTTGAGCCATATATTTGACTTTGAATTTGTTATAAAATACAATCAATTTAAATTTATATTTTGTGACTCTAAAATAAGTCAAATAAAATTAGGAAAACTTCTTCTTGAGATAATTCTCTCCATGGTACATCCATTCTTAAACATCTGTTGCAATAGCCAGATTGATCTGGTGTGGTGCTGTCAAGTTAAACAAAATGTCTGTAATACATTGACATTTAAAACTACAACATAACCTTAAGTACATTAGGTTACATTAGGTATCTGTTTCTAGTACCCGTTGTAAAAGGGATCTTTATCGGAATTTGAAAAAAAAACTCATAACTTACTCATATTCCGCATCACAAAAACATTTTACAATAAACACACCTTCAATACAATTCATTTAATAAAGAAATAGTATAAAAAAGTCTTTATGTCATAAGAAATAGAAAAATACTTGAAGTTTAAACATACTTTGAATGAAAATAAATAAAAAAACGATTTTCGTCCACTAATGACTGCATTTTAGAGAGCCTAAGGTAACTATTTAAAAATATGTATGGTTTAACAAAGGTACCCTCAACCTATTTATTTTATTTAAAGATTTTGAAAAACTTTTACGATTGCTGCGAAAAATTATACAACATAAATGTTAACAAGGCTAAATGACATGGAATTTTAAACAGTTCATAGTCATACACCTCTAGGAAACTGTCGTATGAACTTCATTACTCTTACGCCCTGATTAATTTTCATATTTCAAATATATTATCTTAATAGCTGTAAGTAGTCCTTTATTAAGATTTTACAAATTTAATCAAGAAATTGACGAAAAATACAGCATACCCAAAAAAAACATATCAGCTAACGAAACCAAAAGTATATGAGACCGCTTCATAAAAACATGCAACGAAAACAAAAATATCTGGAAAAGCGTCTAAAACTTATTAGAATGCAGCATGTAAGAAATAACTATCACATTAAATAGTAATTATATGCAGCAACACATACATATTTAACATAGGTTTAATTCGAAAAATTTGTGTTTTGTTCTGATCCGTCCAGCCACAGCTCGTTTTTTAAAGAATTTTTTTTATGTACGTCCAAGCTATTATGGAATTTTAATAGTTATGTGGCGTTGAAGTAATACTGAAACTGATGAAAACAATCATACTGATTAAGTTCTCGTTATGAAACTTTGAGTCAAGGTTCAGACCAAATATGCAACAGCTTGACGAATATCCTACCAATACCAATATCTAAGAAAAAGAGACCTTGTGACAATAACGCAGCGTAATCGGTCGACTGCTTATGTGATTTTTCCTTTCCAAGGTTGAAGAGTCCAATAGAGATTATTGGTTTGATTTGCTTCACAAGAGTTGGTACCATAAGAGCGTAAGAGTGAGTACCATCTGATCGTGAAAGATTAGAAACAGTTCAAATATAAGCAATAATTTGTTTAGCAATAGCAAAGTCCTGTGAAGTTCTTGCAAGAAGCACTATAACATTTGTAGTTTATTATAACAAATTATTTATCAAAATGTGTACACATATCTTAGAATGCCTGATACATGTCCTATAAAATCTGAGTGTAGTGAGCCGTCTGCTGCGGCAATTCATATTCAACAAATATTTAATAACTAATTCTTGTTTTTATCTTCAAAATATGATGATGTAGTTGCTTCAGGTCCTGTTTCTATGCAACCAGTGATCGATTAACGCTTAAAACGAGATGCAAAAACCAGCCTCCCTTTTGCAAAATGCTAGCCTCTTCAATTTAATGTCAAAAAAGCACTACTCGCTAGTTTCGCGTGGCATAAAACCAGCAATAAAGTATAAATAGCGCTTCCAGCAACACAAAACCCCTCCGCGAGACCACCCTAACTAGCTTCACTTTCATCTAATCGATAGAACGAGCGCGACCGAGGTCCAACCATTCCGTCAAGGGCCGGGCCCGGTTCGCAACACTCGGCAACCCGCCCAATGGATAATGATTTTATTTCATAAATTACTGCCAGCAGCTTTCATTAGGAGCAATCAAAATGCTGTAAAATTTGCTAGAACGTAAACTGGTCCCTGGTCGTGGGGGGAGGGGCGAGTTTGGTGCAACTGAGGGCAGCGGAAACCATCCACCCTGCTTCTTAGTTCCTTATTGATTGCAATTGACTCGCCAGCCCAGCATTTAGCTGGTTTAGATGTGCGCTGCAGGCGAGATGTGCAACCATGGGCAAGTTGAAGTGTAATTTTTGAAACGCCCTCGCAGACACCATTTCGCACACGCGGAAGCTTCCGATGTGTGGTTTCGTTTTGTTTGCGGCTCGCTGCTAAGCTGAAGAGCACTAGTTGATGGTGCGTCCCATGTGACGAACTCGTGTCCTCGTGTCCGTTGGCGAGTAGAAATGGCGCCGGGAAGGTGACCAAACAAGCGCAAACGATAAGTGGTGATTGAGCGAAATGGGGTAACCTTCGCGTTTAGGCATTAGCTTTTTAACTTTAACTTTCCTTTTAACCATGTTGACGGCGGACTCTAGGCTGGAGAGGGTTGGTATCATTTATTCTATGTAATTTGAATGTTATTTCCAACCAAGGTCTTGTTTCAGATCTTTGATTAGCTTGTTTTGAAGGTATTAATTTGTTTGAGTTGAGAAATAAAATGCAACTCTATCAAACAATCTGTTTAACTGTCCATTTGTACTTCAATTTATTATAGCTAAGCGATATAAATAATTAAAAGATGAAGAGTTTAGGTTTATATGGTACAATTACGCTAAAAAAAGTCATTTAAAGTAGAGAAATTACACAAAGGACGTGATAAACAAAATCTTTTGATGAACTCTCTAAAAAACAAGATACAACTTACAACAATCAGCTCCGGACATGAAGGACACACATCGTGCAGCATCGATCTTATCCTTGTGTCGGTCTTAAATTAATCCAGCCGGATTTATCCATCCATTCAACCTTTTCAACCACCAGTGCCGTTGACGTAGGTCAGTGAGCCGCCGGTCCGGGGATGAGTTCAGAAGCCTTTGAAGCAGGAGTTCACAGACAGGACATATTTAGAGTGAATAATATCGAAACGCAAAAAAAAATGGGAAGCGAACGCAATATCTCGAACAAGCATCTCAGCGGGAAGCGAAGCACTAAGAGGACTCCCAGACAGTCGGTCCGAGACAGGAAGATCAGACGTACCTCAGCGTAGTACAGGCCGGGAAGCAAACGTAATGTAAATAAATATTTATTAAATAAAACACGCAAACCATCCGTCGATATATTGTCTGGTTACGATGAGCTTCTCGTGGTTGGTCAGGGTTGAAAGGATGAAGCGCGCGAGATGTGCAACCATGGGCAAGTTGAAGTGTAATTTTTGAAACGCCCTCGCAGACACCATTTCGCACACGCGGAAGCTTCCGATGTGTGGTTTCGTTTTGTTTGCGGCTCGCTGCTAAGCTGAAGAGCACTAGTTGATGGTGCGTCCCATGTGACGAACTCGTGTCCTCGTGTCCGTTGGCGAGTAGAAATGGCGCCGGGAAGGTGACCAAACAAGCGCAAACGATAAGTGGTGATTGAGCGAAATGGGGTAACCTTCGCGTTTAGGCATTAGCTTTTTAACTTTAACTTTCCTTTTAACCATGTTGACGGCGGACTCTAGGCTGGAGAGGGTTGGTATCATTTATTCTATGTAATTTGAATGTTATTCCCAACCAAGGTCTTGTTTCAGATCTTTGATTAGCTTGTTTTGAAGGTATTAATTTGTTTGAGTTGAGAAATAAAATGCAACTCTATCAAACAATTTGTTTAACTGTCCATTTGTACTTCAATTTATTATAGCTAAGCGATATAAATAATTAAAAGTTGAAGAGTTCAGGTTTTTATGGTACAACTATGCTAAAAAAAGTCATTTAAAGTAGAGAAATTACACAAAGGACGTAATAAACAAAATCTTTTGATAAACTCTCTAAAAAAACAAGATACAACTTACAACAATCAACTCCGGACATGAAGGACACACATCGTGCAGCATCGATCTTATCCTTGTGTCGGTCTTAAATTAATCCAGCCAGATTTATCCATCCATTCAACCTTTTCAACCACCAGTGCCGTTGACGTAGGTCAGTGAGCTGCCGGTCCGGGGATGAGTTCAGAAGCCTTTGAAGCAGGAGTTCACAGACAGGACATATTTAGAGTGAATAATATCGCAACGCAAAAAAAATGGGAAGCGAACGCAATATCTCGAACAAGCATCTCAGCGGGAAGCGAAGAGAGGACTCCCAGACAGTCGGTCCGAGACAGGAAGATCAGACGTACCTCAGCGTAGTACAGGCCGGGAAGCAAACGTAATGTAAATAAATATTTATTAAATAAAACACGCAAACCATCCGTCGATATATTGTCTGGTTACGATGAGCTTCTCGTGGTTGGTCTGGGTTGAAAGGATGAAGCGCGGACTGAGAGGAGTAAAGCCGTCGTAAAGAACGCGATACGTGAGCGTGTATGTGTATGCGTGTGCGTTTTCTCCTGGGGCATGTATTTGCACGGTACCACCTACGCGGTCTGCTAGTTTTGCGGTTCAAGCAGAAGCTGGCTAAGCTTTAATGGCCGTCTGAGCCGTCCGCAAAAGGGCTGGCAGCAAGTGGCACACAACCGATGGATTCGTTCGTCCGTTTGTCACGTTCGTGCCGTGTTTTCGTGCCGTTCGACGACCGAACCGACGGGTGATGCATGTCCGGAGTCCGGAGAGTGAAAAGCTACCAACCGGGAAGGCCGCGTACGACCGCACCGAGAGACTTTAAGCGGACCGTATGCAAATCACCCGGTCAGCATCATCAACCCACGCGCCACAACACTGGGCACTGTCAGACGCGGTGTATTAGGAAAAGAATTGATTAGACCACAAGACTGCGGGAACCAAACCACAGCGGCGGCGACATTTCATCATCATCGACTTCATTATCGGTCGCAACACTTGCTGGTGACGATTGTGTGAATATGGACAATTAGTTAAGAACAGTGCTGCAAGGGATAAATTAAACGGCTGTATACGATTGTGTTTAGGAAGTGAAAAGCACACATTATCTGTATTATCAGAGTGTTCCCACTAAATAACCCTAGAAACCTCATAACAGTCAAAAATCGAGCGAGATCTGCAAACCCTTGCTCGCCGTGTGGTAAAGCATGTCGTGTAAGACAATCTTTTTACACCACAGCACAGTACAGCACTACCACGTATCAGCAAACATTTGACCGTTTCTACTGATGCATCAGTTTTCTGCGAGCGAAAGCCGGTGTCGAGTGTCTCTGTCAAACCACAAAACCCATCAAAGACCATTATCAATATGTGAACAGGAATCTCGATAGGGTGCTTTGGCTAGGATCAATAAATACCTTTCTCCATTCTCGCAGGACGTGCGTATGTGTGTGTACCAATTTGTGGGTCATTGTGGTGTGTGTAATTGGGATGTAATATTGCAAAGGACAAATAAATGTTGCGCATTGCACGATCTCGCCCAAGGCCCGATTATACAAACATCCTTTAATGTGTGTTGCGTGTGAGCAAACATTTTCAATCGTATTTCGAGATTGCACATGTTTATGTTGGTTTAGTGTTTATTAAAGCATACATTAAGCAAAATTATTATCAGAAGTAACAACACTTTAGAAATTCCTTAATATTTCAAAATAAATAAATAAAGTAGTACAATTCTGAATCAGGCAAACAGAAAGATCCGCACAGATGACACCATAGAAAGATGTGAAAACGTTAAATGTAGTTTTTCTTGGTACCTGTTGAGATAATCGAATGGCACGTAGTCAAACTTGGGGATCATATACCAGTTTTGTAAAAGCTTATATTTTCTTAACACGATATTATTGCTTCGCGCAGAGTTTCGATCCATAATATTTAAATGTTGCATCAATCACTGCATAGTTTTCTACAGGCAGTAGAAAAATGTATAATTTACATTGAAAAAGAATTACTGAGAAGCAACATAGAGCTACAACTGAAAACAAAAATTAAATAACAATTAACGCATAAGAATTTTTATATAAAAAGTATTAAATAATTTCGAAATAATGTTTTTTCCATTGAAGATAAAAAAATATTCCATTTTCATCTCTTGCTAACCTTTAACTGAGCCATCACCATTGGTGTTGTAATACTCTTTCTTCATTTCACTTATTCTATATTATTATTCTTATTTTGTATTTATTACTGGTACAATTTTCAATGTACCAACTGTACTAAAACATGTTCAAAACACCAAGAAAGCAGATAGCAAAGAATGCATGAATAAATAATTAGTAAAGACAGTAGAAAACAACAATCGCAGTTGTTTTAATTATTCAATTCTCAAAAAAGAACCAATATCAAACATAAGGAAATACAAGTTAAACAAAATCATTAGGTAATCGAAAATGTAACTTGAAAAAAAACACTGAAAACATAAAAAACATACAAAAACATTTATTTTATTTAGTTGTTAGTATTTAGCATTGGCTATAACTAAATTAATAAAAAAAACAAAATAATTTAATTAAAACTCTCCGCCAAGGAGGTCTACCACTACAGTCATATCATAACAGAAAAAAACAGTTTTAGATCTACTAAAAATGCTCTTAAATTAATAAAACAAATAACAACTATCTGCAACAAATTACACGTTCAAAATATCGCACATGAAAATGAAACGAAAACTTAAACTTATATAAAAAAGTAGAAACTGTCTTAAAATCCAACTACGTCAATAAAGATTTTTAAAATCTTTCAAAAAATCATTTAGGAACAAGCTAAGACATTGTATTAACGGTTAAATCTAAACGAATGTATTAACGGTTTTAGTAAACGAATTTTAAAGACTGAAAAAAATAGCCACCTTCAATAATAAATAAAAAAAATAAATAAATTGCATTTGAGGGAGTAGCTAAAGTGCCTTTGCCTTCCATTCACAGTTCGAACAATTATGCACCCGCGCTGTGCCATGTGACCGTTTCTCGCAAAATCAAACAACCCCTAAGATCTGCACCGCGGCAGATGCATCAAAATCGATTAGATTGCACAATTTTCCTCTTCCCAGTGGAGTCGTACACTTCACGGCCGTAAATATCAATAACCGACCCATCGGACCAACAGAAGCACACCAGAAGTCCGCATCATCACTCCGCGATCATCAATTAACGTATTCTCTCGAAACGTGATCTGCAAAAGGATGGAACCCGTAAGGAATGAGGAACTGAGAGCGAGGACGTATGGGTTTGCCGCGAATCTAGACGCGCAAATCCGCTGCTTATCGCCAGTCGGACCGGTTGGACGAGTTCCACCCGAAGAAGGGTGATCCATCGTGCTGATCGCACCGAGATGAAGGGCAACACGATTCGGGGCCTCGATCAACGAACCCGAACACGGTAAGGTTACACAAATGCTACCACTACTACCATTGCAACTTGCAACAGCATCGCGCAACGGGGTAGATCTAGATGAATAATGCATCAACTTTTGAGTGCCGATTCTATGTGCGCCTGTCGGTAGTATCCGGACCGGAAGGAAGAAAAAAAAATTGAATTCTACTCTCATATTTTTAAACATCACTTCTTTGTTGGACAAACAAAATTCTCAAATCATGCCGCATGTGTTGTTTGTCGAAGCAGTTAAAAATAGCGTCGTAAAAAATAGCTGACAGTTGATCTAGGTCAAGATGAGCGTGAAATACACGAATTGTTTGTGCAAATATTCAATACCATTTCGAAGTGTCTTGCGTTAGAAACGATTTATTTGTGATAAAAAGAGATGAATGATTTCTTTTACTTATTGTAAGTCTTCAAGACTATCATTATTAATACAGAAAAGTGATTTTTATTTCAGTAAAATAATTAGAAGAGCGAAAACATCTCCATTTTCTATAATAGGCATATTTATAGCATTTGTTTATAGCAAATCTTTGCGCTCGATTCCAATTTGTTCCCGCAATCAGTAGATACAGGAGCTATTTCTGAGCTTGCCAGTTAAACGATCCGAACAAAAAATGAATAAAGTACACACACAAACAACTTCCCTCAAAAGGTAGAGTGTTTGTTAGTTACAGAAGTTTTGCAAATCATGCACCGTGCTCCTGCTTGTGACCTCATTTTGTAACAGACGATCTAACGATCAGGTTACAATGAACTGTGTCTGGGGAAGAGACAGGATGAGGAGGGAACGTGCAGTTGTAACAACATCACAAAAATACACATTCATGCACCACACAGCAATAAGAAAACACCTTTCGATTAACGTTCGAAATGGAAAGCATTCAACCTTAGGCTGATATCAGCACGCCCATTGCCGATGACATTCGATCAACAGTCCTTCGCCCGCAGTTTTCCGGGTGCTGGACCGGCAAACGGGCACGAAAGCAAAGCATGGGGGAGGAACCCCATGCAGGGAGAAAGTAATTTGTCGATCTTGACACTGACATGAGGGGGACATCGGACGTAGACGCGGATCCCCATTTAAACAACGCTACCATCGTCCGGTGCTTATCGGCCCGGCCTATCTTATCAGCCGCTGCAGTCGCTTAAGTGTCTGCAACCCCGGGTGCAGTGCGAGCTGCAGTTACACGTACAGACCCGGGTTGCATTCCGCTTGCCTCGGAGGACCATCACCGCCACCAGCTAATATTGTGCAGTTTTTGTTATTTTTTGCTCTGCTCACTCCGGTGACTTGTTTTGGTTATTGCAGGGCTGCTCATTTTGACGTCACACTTCGGCCATGGAATGAGGTCAAGGAGATAAGGCGAACGGTGATGGGACATGAGCAGGGGAAAGATGGGTGCAGCAAAAACGCTATTCGACCTGGCCACTTCGACCAGGATTATTGAGAGGGAATTGGGTGCATACGGGAGGCTAAAAAAAAGCGACATCAACAATGGGAATACACACTTGAAAGTCATGGTTCCGTAAGCGAATTATTCAATTTGTGTCGAGGTTTGTTTTTTTTTTAGGTTTTGTCTTTACATTATAAATGACTATCAGATTTCATGCTTGACATGGTACTCGAATAAGTAAAAAACTTTATTATTTAAGGTATTTTGTTCAAGGATGGAAATTACCTGAATTCTTGATTATTGATTGAAACAAGATATTGGAACACAGGATAGTATCAGATTTTAAAACACGTTAATTGGTTGAATTAATGTATTAGCTATAGCAGACGGAAACAAGTAATTTGTAAGTAAAATAATCAACTAATTAGGTTACTACAAAACTGCTTCAGTAAGTCGATTGTACAATAATAAAGAAGAATATTTCGCATCCACATTGTAACGTTCCAGTTTTGATCGTTAATTGTGCTAACCTTATCAACTCGTCTAGCAATTAACGCCATACCCGGCACGAACGCATCATCGCAACAATGTCAGCCAGAACGTTAAATGATTCTAAATTCCGCGCGAGAAGCAGAAGAGCGTTACGTACAGGCATGTCTACGGCTTCAGATTGCACGTAAAATGCAGCGCAGTTATCAAAATTTACACCTCTACACCTCGGCACACCATAAACAGTTTCTTGGTGAAGAAGGACCACAAGACTAGGCGGGTGGTGTTGAGAAGGTACGCTCCGGCCGGTCTGACCTCATTCCGAAACGCTGCATTTTGGCATAACAACGCCAAGCAGACGTGCAACCGTGTGTGGAGGATGGTCACAAACGGTGAAACCTGCTAAATGAAGGCAAAAGAACCATGAAGTACACAACATCCCAACCCACAAAAAAACACCCCAAAACGAGGAAAAAAGCAAATCAGCAAACACATTCTCGCAGATTCGTGCAACGAAGAATGTACACAGTTGTGTAAAGTGCAATTGCATCGACACGGCCAGTGCCGTATCTAATCGTTGGCCTACTTTTGTCTCCAGGATCTTAGTCACATTGGTTGATTGTTTTTTGTTTGTTGCGTCGTTGCTAACAGACATTAATGACATTTTGCGTAATTTGCTACCAGCTACCAGTGCTTCAGGAGAATCATTTGTGGGTCGTTGGTATTACTTCAATGATATTGAGATTGATGGGGAACGAATTTGTCCTAAATATACGCTCATTACTGGGAAACACTTCAGGAAGATTGTGGATTACGTTGACGAGTAATAAGAAAAGTTGTTGAAAAAGGTTAACCTACTATTTGATTTAAAATTTTTAAAACTGATATTTATTTTTATAGCTTTTGAGTGCAATTGACTAGGAAAATTGATCAAGAAGCTCTTTAATACGTATCTAAACATGCAATTTTGGGTTTCTTCTAGTCTTTAATTTCAAAGAGATTCAAAATGCAATAGATCGTCCTGAATGAATTGAGAAAACGACTTCAAATACATCCGATTAGATTCAATAATCCTCTTGACTAAAATAAGCTTTAAAATCACACGATTTGTTTGATTAGATCAGGAGATCAGCATGAGTGTCTTTAGCAAGATTAACGTTCAATCTTCTCATAATATTTTTATTTTCAATTCAGCATTGAGTTTTTAAACTTTTATATTAAATTATCTTGCAGGTGCTGACTTTATTGCTTTTACATTTCACACAAAGTGAAACTTGACTTCAAAATAATCTTCAAAACAACAACTTTATTAGTGTGGTTTTAATTTGTAATATTGCGCGGACAGTTTTCCTTAGCTTGTGATATATTTTTCGGATTAACAACTGTAGTACACCGTGTAATAGTTGTGTTAATAATAATTACTCTATTTGCTTCATAAGGCAATTAGATTCTGTTAGACTGCACTCAACGGGATACACTTTCGTTCTGGTTTCGGTTGGCTTTTTGAGAATAAAATAGCAAGGAATTTGACTTCTTTCTCACTTTTCTGGATACCATTTTTGTATTATATATGTCCTGCATGGTAAATGAAAACGATATACTAATTTTCTTCTGTGTCGGATAAACTAATTCCTGGTCCTGGTTCACGGCAAAGAAATTGCTTACGTAGCTTTCTGTTGTCCTATTTTACCTGTAGCGTTACTGCATGAGCTCTTTAAAACTTTAATCAGTATACAATCATTCCTTAAATATGTGGTATTTGTGCACAAAAATTAGGCTTATTCAACTGTGGTGTTTTCCCAAAAATTATTTACTATTTAAGTGACTGTATAACATAAATGCATTCTTTAAATGTATTAGTTTAGCTTATGTTTAGCCTATAACGCTGCTTAGATGTATTAACTACGTGGTTTCTTTGCCTAACATAGAGTTTCATGTATTTTATAGTTGTGTTTTATGATTGATCTTTAAGTATTTTCTATGAAGAGGTTCCATCTATTTTTAAGATTTTAATAACTTCATGAAACCTTTCCTAAATGCAATGAATTTACCATCATAAAACATTGTTCAACTCTGTTAGTTCTAATCAACTATGAACGAATCGTAACTTTGTTCGAAGAAATGGAGATACATTACAGACGACAAATGATCAAAGCACAAATCTATCCTTCTACAGACACACGAACACCCACTCACACGCACCCGTGTCTGGAAAAAACTTATTTGTTTGTAAAATTAAAATCATCAAACCTCACCGAGCGACGATTCCCTTCATCAGCATTCCTGGTATCGATTGCAGTACCAGGAAACCCTGACCATTCTTGTTTGATGATGTATGATTAACATTAGAAAGAAATGGGAAAGCTCAATCTCCTTGGTAGCGGTGTTACCATTCCGAAGCAAATCTCAGACCAACCCAAACGACGCAACTCATTCGCAAAGCAGGAAAACTAGAACCTAGAAGTGCACCGAAAGCGACAACCAGTTTCACAGAACGAAAGCAGAAGGAGCTCAAAAAGCTATCCCGTCCTTTCCCGGCCGGCCTGCCCGGCATTGTGGAAGTGATTGTGACACAATAATTTGAAATTGTTTTGCTAGAAAATTGCAAATCCATCGCTGCGGGACACGATGCACTGTTTTGTCAGACTCGTTACCGGGGCCGATTCGTTTGGCTGCAGGTACGGTGCATGTGCAACGGTGTTCTCCGGTGCTGTGCACCTTTTCATTCGCTTTCCCGAACGCGTCCGGAACCCCCGGTTGGGGAAACTCTCCGCCCCACGTGGGAGTCTTTCATCCGAGCCGGACAGGCAGTGCTAGAATGACCGGGACGCAAGTCCGAGAGTTGACAAAAAGGATACTCTTACCGTTCCTGGCCTGCCCTTGCGCTGCACCGGTCGCTCCGTCCGGCCGATGATGGCCGGGGCTATCGGATTGAAAGTTCGGACGCTTCTGCTTCCGTTTGTTGTGCTTTCAGAAAGATGAAATACTCCTGAAGCGATTTGCTCAGTCGACACAGTCGTTTGCATTTGATATCATCTACTCCGAAGGCTTCGGTTTCGGAAAAGTAGTTGGAAAAGTGTTGTCACTTGCGAAGTGCCACCCGGTACGGCACACGCGGGGCACACTCAAACAATGGGGCGACAATCGATGGGACGCACCACGGGGAAACTACACTACCAGGAAACTGCGCTGCTGTTGTCGTCCGGCGCTTGTGCTCGTGGTGGCCGGCTTGCAATTTCCTTCGCAACGTTCGACGTGCCAGGGAAAATATTGAAACTTGTCTTGCATTTTTCGCACCGGGTACGATCGCCCGGTACTGGGCACTGCCACTGGCTTTTATCCGATTCGGTTCGATCCCTTTTCGATGGAAACCGGCAAAACACCCGGCAGGCGATTGAGCACTTTGGTGCCAGGGAACAAAGTCAACAGTGTGGTGTGCCGGATGTGCTACTGCTACTGGTCGGTGCGAGTCGTTCGCTGGGATGTTGAACGGCACAAATGCTGCTGGCATGGAGTTTCTCTGTAAAAGTTTTATCTCTGTCCATCTGGCCGGGATCGATGCTTGTTCAGGTTGACATTGATGCTTGGATAGGGAAGCGAATCGAACAGAAGTTGATGAGTTCTATTCTTGAAAGTGGTTGTCGTTCTAATTTTAAGAAAACTTGTGTTACATTCAATTAACAAAGTATGGGACAAGTAAAGAACAAGTAACGTCAGTAAATCAGTGCAGTTAAGGTAAAATAGTTCTACGTTTATAACTTATAAATGCAATCACAAGATAAATGATAGATCTGTACAAGAATATGGTTTGTTATAGAATGGCCACGAAGAATATAAATTAAATGATTTAAACAGGGAAAAAGACTCTAAACACAAATGTAGGATGAGTGTCACGATAGTGACCCGAACACGAAACATGAGAGAACGATCGGTCACTCGGTCACGCGGATATAAAAAGAGCGGCGAAGCCTAATCGGGCAGTCTCCTGCTAATCGCCAATCGTTCAACAATAAACTGTCTCGACCCACCAAAAAATAGAACGGAGTATTTACTTTCTCTTTCTACACAAATTTTATTAAAAATTCGAACAATGTCTGTCGAATGTCTTTTAAAATGCTTTGGGATGCTTAAGGACCGTAGAATTAATTATACAAACTGTACCTAAAAGCTGAAATCTCTTTGTTTTATGGAGATTTACTCACTCTTCAACTTAACATGTTTTTAAAGTACTCATTGTCAATAAAATATCAATAAGTTGTTCGTGCTATTCTGTTTATTCGATATTTCAATAACGATGGTGTCAGCTAAGGGAGTTCCAGTATTTGAAAAACTTAAAAGTACTCTAAGAGTTGTTGTGACAACAGTTAGATGCTAATTCTTATTATATTTTATGGAAGATGTTTATGCACAATCAAAATGTGTGTGACATCACTGGAACTTTATGAATGTTTTGTAGGCATTATGATATTCTGGTAAATGGTTTTAAAATCTTAGCTTGTCATTTATAGTTGATATAGGTAATTACAAGTAGGGCGGCCCGGTGGTAGATGCGACAACGGCGCCGGTCTTCACACGGTAGGACCTTGGTTCAAGTCTCATCTGGGCCGTTCCCCCATAGTGAGGACTGACTATCCAACTATGCGGTAACAATAAGTCTAGTAAACCAGAACTGGCAGGCATGACCTAAGAGGTCGTTAGGTAAAAAAAGAAGAAGAAGAAGGTAATTACAAAGTAGAAAAGTAAAGAGAATAGAACTTCATTAGTTGTCAATGTCGAATATTAGATTGTAACTATGTTCAGAATCACCTGTTTAAATATACTAGTCTGTTTTCATTCTCCTATGCACGATACTAATTCTTACTACATTCTTTAAGAAATTATCCGGCAAGTCTGCTTCATCCGGCAATCGAGACAAGTTAAAATAATATGTAAATAAAATACATAATTATGGCCTATTTTAAACTTAACTTGACACCAGCGTCATAATTTTACATACTGATTTAAAATTCATAACATTTAGAACATTAAACATAATATTTTGAAACGTTTTTCCGCGGACTGACAACATTAGTTTATAGCATAATTATTTTATATTGTTATAGCACGATGTTAATGAACAACAATCAAATTTTCTAACGCTAATCTGATTAAAAATAAAAAAACTAATGAAAATATTCGGTAAATAATTTATTAAAACAAAGAGTTTTTTTTCAAATTTACTCTAATTCCAAGAAAGAGTTTTGAACGCTTATACTGTCTAGCGATACTTAAACAAAAACACAGTAATTATCCATAACAAAATACTTAATGTTTTATATGAAATCAAATTAAACGTTGCCTGAATTCCAACTGAATTGTAACATTCCGTGTTGAGCTGCAAATTTCATCTTAACCTTGAATTTCTTCTGCAAATAAACTTCGAGACTTCCATCTGACACCCAAAACCCATCCATTTACACCACGTTTGACATCTTTGGCCGTAATTTAGCACGGCTCGTGCAACTCGGTCTCGCAGTAAAACCGATTACTCTTTCCCCCCATTCCAATCAGAACGACCAGACCAGTTGTTCTTAAACGGCATGGCTTTCTCATGTTTCCGGTGCTCGCCGTCCCGTACGAGCCCGGGCACTGTGCAAAGGAAATACAAATGATGAGAGCCCGATAGGGAGATGACTAATAATGCAGAACCATAATTTTATTACAGTTCATTGGCATTATCCGTGGCCGGTGTAGCCAAGGTGGCATATCTTGTGCAGAATGCTGGTCCGGTTGCATGTTTGCATGGTGGAAGCAACCGTAACCAAGTCCCGATCGGTTGGGGAAGAGGGAACGAGACCGGGGGAGGACGAGAGGCAAACGAACGAACACGAGTGCTCGCGTTTTGTGTTTATATTTCCCAGTGTCAATGTGATTGATGAATAATTTCTGCGGCCCCGAGTTGGTGTAGTCGGCTGCACAGTGTGCGCAAGCAAGCAGCCAGAGCAGAAGTGCATCAACTCGTGCTTGGTTCGTGCTGGTCCTGTCGTCGCACCGTCAGGTTGTAGTTTTTTGTTCTTGCTGTTTTTTCACCCGCGCGTGTGCGTGTGTGCTCTTACACAGATCACTGGATCAGTTTGCAAGTCACTGACAGCGTTCTGGGACGAACAGCAACAGAATCGGAGTCACTTGGAACCGTTGACGATCGTTGATCCTCACGAAATGGATCGATGGGAGGGCTTGTCGGTGAGGATGCGGTCAGGTAGGATAGGATCCCGAGAGACGGATGGATGCACGTCCAATCAGCGTGTGGTTTGGTGCGCGAGTTCGTGAGTCTGTGAGGCCGCCAGCCGGAGAGTCGGTCATAAAAATACATCCACAATATCCATCCGCTTTTCCTTTTGTGGTAAGTCTCTGTTGCTCGTTAGGTTGGGATATAGAGGACCAATCCGATTAGCGATTGCGAGTGCGAGGTACACTCGGAGCACTAAAATCTATATTTAATGGTAGACTTAATTTAGTGGAAAAAATAATCCTTTCATGAGAATTCAAAATTTTGTCCTTTTCTTTCGTATAAATCCTTAAAAATTTTAGTGAGTAAATATACCAAGGACTATAGTTGCGTAGCGTTGTTTAAGCAAGAAATTTGTATTGTTCCAGCTAGAGTAATAAAAGCAGGATTTTATTAAGATTGGAGAAGCGCCCATAAAAGGATGATCAGAGAGCATGATCATTAAACTCTACCAATAGATTATACTCCTATTGGGACGAATGCAAGATGCTCCCTTGGAATGTCTCACTTCACCAGCTGTAAATTGAATGATCATCCTGACAACAGCCGCATCCAGATTCACATTTTCCACAACCTCAAAACCCATGTAACCATGGTGGATGGTGTGTGTGTGTGTGATCATAAAAAGATAAATTTAACCCTTTGCGTCGTGGATTATCGTTGCCGACTGCAACGCCAGAACGAAAGTCGTGAGCTGGTGACAGGCATAATTCTTACAGTTGCGCCTACATTGAACATGCGAAGTACATCGTAACACACGGAATAATTCTTCCCGACATGGAGCAGCATTTTCATTACAAGCCCTACAACGCAGGAAGTTCGTTCTGCTGCGTGACGACGTCCCAAGCGATGGAATGTGTTTCACACGCAAACACGCCACCCGGTCGGCCATTTGATTTTTCCCCGGCATTGCAGTAACAAAGCTACCATTCGGTAGCCGTATGCCGATTTGTGACACTTTGCGGCCACCGAGATGTCACTTGATTGCTGTGCGCTTGGGCAGGCAGTAACGGCTTATGATGGACGGTTGCATCTTCTTGTCGTGGATCAATATGGCCGAGGAACAAATGACAAAATTAGCCAAACAAATAAAAATCAAACAGAGCTCAGCCGTGAAGCAGCGACGTAAAACCATTCCGATGCCAACCGTCGAAGCGTGACAGCCGCGGTTGGTTGGTGTGTGTGTGTCTGTTAGCGACCGGAACAAGTAATGGGAAAATCCATCCCAACAAGGCCCCGGAAAAACGGCAGAACGTTGCCACTGAACGCCGGCGAGTGGGAAACCATTTTCGTGATAATTCGAACGCTATTCCTTGATGCACGCTAGGTATGGAGAGGTTCGTTGACCAGCCAGCCAGCCGATGACTCTAAGGACACACACAAACACACCCCAAAAAAAAAGCACACACCCAGGTTCAAATAGGACTACAAAAAAAAGGAGTTTTCGTTTTGTTTTGTTTGTCAGCGTGTCACTGACTTGCGAAAGAAGTTTGCGTTGCAGATTCTGGGTGGTGTTGCGCGAAATGTTGCTCGCTGTTTTTAATGATCTCGCATCTCTTTGCACTTCTAAAACCGTTTCGCCGCTACTCAAATGTCGTTGCCCGATAAAGCACACACACATACACAAGCACGGTTAGCTGATGATGCAACTTTGAGGCGGACATGAAATATGCATCGTGCGAACGTTGGCCAAAAATATCTAGCGAATGAAAAAGAGGAAAAGCCGTGCACTTGCTCGTGACCCCTGGCTTGAAATGGTTCAAAATAAAGACATGATGTAATGGTACATATTCTGTGGCTTGTAGGAAGTTCACACTTACTGTAATAAATAGGACGAAATATTATTAGGATAGAGAAATAAGGAAATCTGAGTTCTTAAAATCGTTTTCCAACAGTTTATAAAACAACGTGCTAGTTCGTTTGAGGGTTTGTTTCTCGGTTCAGTTTAATTACTTCTCGAGAAAAGGTTATTGATCGGTTTCCGTTTGCGAGTGTGGTACGTTCTTGCGTTTCGAGTTTATCGAATAATCGAGCAGAAGTTTATCGTAAACTGTTCGAAATTTACAATCCCCGATGCGTCCGGTGCATCTCGGCGAAAATAAAGATGGAAGTGGTTGCTTTTTTTCTTTTTGCCTTTTCGGTAGTTCAACGAACTCCGAACCACCCTGCATGAGGTAAACAGGGTATAGGAACACAGATCCACACACATGCACTAACAGAAACGAAAATTAGCGAGTGGTGAGAACCGGCCAGCGTGGAAGCACAAACCCCAGAACGTGTGTTCGTGTGGTTTAATGGTTTTATTAGGAGGGTTTCGAATGGAAAAAGGGGTTTTATTTCTTGTTTTTCATACTGGTGCCTGAATTTTATAGCACAAACAAAACTGATTTTGATAGCACATTTGAGCGCTTAGGGATTAAACAATAAACTCTTGTTTGATCATTTATTGTATGAAAAATGTATGAAAATTGCGTAATTTTTTATTTCTTGGAAGGACTATTGATGAAAGACAGGATTTCATTTTTTGTCAGTATTTATTTCAATAGTTTTTTTTCGTAGCGTGTGGTTTTCTTATACTTTCCAATGTTTTGTAAGCCATGAGAGTGAAGTGTATTGCTCAGAAAATGGACTAGACCAGTTTTTAATATTATTTTTTGAATTTCTTTTACCTGGAACTCAGGTATCTTAATTTTTTTTCCGTGACGCACACATTATTTTTTTAAGGACATATAGAGCCTCACAGTTCACTTGTTAGACGTTTGTGCTATTGTTAGAAAGACACTAAAATTCTACAGCATTTTTTGTACTTCTTTAGAATCGTTCTTAAATCAATGTTTAAGTGCATTTTGTATCTGCTACTATTGTCCGGTGAAGCATCATATCCATTTTATCGTGATATGTGCCAATTAGTTGGACTAGAAGACTATCCAAAACAAACAATTATCTCCACACTTGTAATGTTATCTCAATCACTTGTAAACCGTTTGGTGTATACTTTTACATTGTTTATTCAAACGTCTTCTCTTCTTCTTTCTTTCTTGACCTAACGGCCTCTTAGGTCATGCCTGCCATTTCTGGCTTACTAGACTTATTGACTGGTATTCCAGCCGTCGATAGCTCCTGGTCGATCGCCGCCGCTGTCAAAAAGCGGTTCATTTTGCACTCATCGTCACTCATGTGGCTCTCATTTATGGGAAAGCGCTATAATTTTGATGGGGAAAATTTGAAGGGGAAAATGAATCGCTCATTGCCGCGTCGATCGACGCGGTTTGTATGAAAAGAAATCCGCGAGCTCTTTAGTAACGAATCGGTAAAACGTTCCACAAATTTTGTGATGATTTATGTAGTTGCAGTAGAAAATGAACGCACGTACGACAAATTTTAAAAGCGAATACGTTGATAGAAATAAATAGGGAATTTGATGCTGTAAAATTTTTACCGATTCATAAACTGGAGAGGTGGAACAATTTTTTTTTTTATTTTCGCGTTTGTTCCATCAACACACATTGCCACATTCGGAATGCCTGTTTTCTGCAGGAAATATTCCTTTGTTGCCCGTTTTTCTTCATCTCTAGTTCTATCCAGACACTGAGCAAAGTTTCGAGCAAAGGCAAAACTTGAAAATAAAACAAAGCAACCATTGGCTAATAAACGGCACTGCCATAAACACCAAATGTCATTTCTCCATAATGAACATATCTCCGCGGCGATCGACCAGGAGCTATCGACGGCTGGAATACCAGTCATTGTTACCGCATAGTTGGATAGTCAGTCTTCACTAAGGCGGAACGGCCCAGATAAGATTTGAACCCCGGTCCTGTAGCGTGAAGACCGGCGCCGCTGTCGCATCTACCACCGGGTCGCCCACTCAAACGTCTTATTAATCCTATTAATCCTATAGTTCATGCGTCTACCGGCGTCCTGTTTATACTCTCTGCTTCTAGCGTTGTCAAGTGATTGTATCCTTTTTCATACAACTTTCGAATTCAAATACATTTTCCTTAAACGCTTAATTCATAATTATCCAAACTACAATAATTCCACTTATGTATAATTCTAACAGACTTTTCTTTAATGATGATAATTTGTGCAAATATCTCCGACATCAAATCGTATAAATGTATAAAAACTTAATGTTGCTCCTGCGTGATTTATTATGCCCGATTTGTTGAGCCGAATATCTTTAAATGAATAAATTTAAAGCAATAAATAAATTGTAGATACCTTTCTCCTTGATGCAATTTTCATACCTAGAGAATCTCAACTCATTCTTCAACATCTGAATTTAGAATAAAACAGTAAAAATACGGAGCAAAGTTTTCAAAAAAGACTTTCACGAGAAAAACCCATGGAAATGTATAGAACAATTATGTAAATTTTAGTTTAGAGTCTAACAAATACGTTTTTATTCAGCTAAAAGATGATAAAAAATAACATATGTGTGAAATTTGCATGAATATAACACGGAAATTAGAATAGTAAATGGAATGTTTAAATTCTACGATTTTTTCCTAGATGCAATTGCATTATCGAATGGTTATAAACGCTGTGTTATCCAGTATTGGAGTGTCGCAAAAACTCGATATATGAGAATTTCTCTGGTGTCCATCAATCGCGAATATCGGAAAATGATTATAAGTGAGAAAATTAAGTAAATGGATGGGTTATGGATTGAGTTAATTTGTTTGAGTGAACAGTATTCAAAATAATTTTTGTTGAGGAATCTCTTTTCATCCTGAAGAAGAACGTAAAGCAAATGAATATTCAAAAATGTATAGTTAGTCTACGAATTTTAGAAACAATAATGAAGCAATTTATAATCATATTGATCAATAATTTTGTATTCTAAATTCTGTATTCCTTAGGATGCTATTTAAAATGAGCACCCTGAATGTATGGATAACCTTTTAAAGCAAATATTTTGTTTTGGTAAAGCAGTTTTTTTTTTCAGCACGACGATATCATCAATAATATCTTATAAATTACCCCAACAAACAATCCAAAAAGAAAACCCACACTGGTGTTGAAGTTCATGTACTCGTATCTGATTAAATAATTTGATTTGATTTACGAGCAGGCGAATTTCACCAGCATCGTTATCTTATCGCACTTATGTTCGTCAATCATACGGTCGTTGGTGCTTTGCAGCCTGGTTCGTGTGAGTGTGTCTTTTTGGTTTTTGTATTTTATTTTGACTTTCCCGTCTCCCCCATCGTCCCTTGCCAACTGGCACAATGCACCCCCGTGTGTTCCGTTGAACGGCTCCGTTAATTTATTTGCCTTCAATTTATGGCACAAAAATACAAAACGATCGTCGCTGTTGTTCCACCGGAAACTGGCCGGCAGCTCGTGCGAAAACAGCTGAAGCGTTGTTAAAACAAACATGCAACGCACCCGTGTCCCAGAAGAACGAAGGAGGCGAAACCCGTCCGCAGCGAACGAAACCGACAAGAGAACAAAAAAAACTTACTGAACGCAGAAACACTGTCGGATGCGCTGTGCGAACATCCAACAAACCTTCAAATAAACTTAAAAGTGAATGTTCTGCAAAGACGCAACCGAAAACCGAGACACTGCACGGGCTCGGTGTGCAACGTCGAAAGATTGGCTGAACAAAAATCGAAACAAATGCAATAAAAATGACGAAAAACAAAAAAACGTGAAAGAGGGAAGAAGAAAACTCATCCAACTACAGCCATCGATGTTGAGAGAGAAAAGTGAATAAAAAAAAAAAACAAACACACACCAAACCGAACAGAAACATAACGCAAGTTGAGCCGAAAGTTGAACCGAACCAGCCGCATCCATGACCTGCGCAATATTTTTGCACAAGGTCATCTATTTTCGCGGCCGCATTTCGCGCGAACGCAGCGCTGCTTTGGGTTTGGTGTAGTGGTGTGTGCTCGTGCTAGTGTATGCTGGTGCGGCTTTTCAGCAGATCGGAGATTAATGTCGAGCATGACGTGGATGGGGCGATGTAATGGGTCTATGGGCGTATAAAGTTAGCGGACGGATCGAACTACGAAAACACTTTCGCATGTTTATTCGCAGTGTATAGTTTTATATAGTCGTTGATTATAGTGAATATAAATATTGAATTTCACAGTCAAAAAATTAAAAAAAATTATAAATATTGATAGAAAAAACAAATAAATAAATAAATGAATAATGTTTCTATTTGCTGTATCTCTTTTCCTTTGAGTGGATGTACAGTTGCACGACCTTGATACTTTCATGTAGCTTTAAAGTATATTTTGTGAACAATATGTTTATTTTTGAGTATAAGTTAATAGTGGTCGTTTATTGTATTATTATCTAGACATCCCTAACAGCTTTTACTTCTTGGTTTTGCTTATTTTTCATTTATTTAATATTATCGTTTACCAGTCAATGAAGTAATGTTTATGAACTTAAATCTTTTGTGGTCTGAGATATCCAGTCCGGTGACTAATGCGGCAGTGGCATCTTCACACGACAGTACCAAGTAATAAATCCCGTCTGGACTTCTTCTTCTTTGTTGGCCTAACGACCTCTTAGGTCATGCCTGCCATTTCTGGCTTACTAGACTTATTGTTACCGCATAGTTGGATAGTCAGTCCTCACTATGGGGGAACGGCCCAGATGAGACTTGAACCCCGGTCCTGCCGAGTGAAGACCGGCGCTGCTGTCGCATCCACCACCGGGCCGCCCCTGGACTATGCATCCCCAAACAAAGGATTGAATGTCTAGCTACGGTTTCAATAAAGTCAAGGAAGCCAGCAGAAGCAAGCGAAGACCTCACGGGATTTTAGTACTAAAGAACAAGTAGAAGGTCTAAGATATGATGTTGATGCTTGAGTTACTCAAATTCTTGATCAGACAAATGTGAACAAGACAGACAAGCTTGACTGAGACTTAATTAAACTATTATAACGTTTTATTTTTGCACATTATTATTCTCTAAGTAAGTCATAAAGATTTTATAGCACTTGTCACAGGCTTTATGGCACAGATCATCCCAAGGGTTTGCTTTGACAATACAATCTCGAATAGTCTTGTGCTACCATTTCTGACCTGCTCGACTTCATTAAATCATTTACTTTAAAGATATTCCTCGGATATAGTTCCTCACATAAATCATTGTGTTCCTGACATGTTCTTTCGAAACGGCGAATTAAGACACAACTCAGTTAAATTGGGAAAGAATTGGGGCATGCCATGAATAATTCGAAGCGTTCGACGTCCAAAACGCCTATCAAAAATGGTAGAATCAATAAGTAGTCTTCACATAATGGACCGAGTGATTTGACTTGTACATCATCACTTCCTAGTGTTTAGATTGACTTTGAGACTTTTTTTTGAATCCAGAACAATTCTTTTTAACTTTCAGCCACTATTATAAAAGTCGAGTATATTGTGCAATTTCGCGTGAATAAGCATTTCGTAGATTATTCTTAATTTTTGATAGTTCAATATAGGCTCTAATAGTTCGAATCTCTTAGAGTGGGGTAATAAAAGTTTTGTGACAGGTGAGTATTGCTTATGATATCTCAGGTGCTCTAACAGTCCGAGATCCCTTCTTTGAAGCTACTTCGACGAGGTCCCCTCGTTTTTCATGCAAACGTCATCAGGGTTATTAGTAAGATTTTATAGCACTTGTCACAGGCTTTATGGCACAGATCATCCCAAGGGTTTGCTTTGACAATACAATCTCGAATAGTCTTGTGCTACCATTTCTGACCTGCTCGACTTCATTAAATCATTTACTTTAAAGATATTCCTCGGATATAGTTCCTCACATAAATCATTGTGTTCCTGACATGTTCTTTCGAAACGGCGAATTAAGACACAACTCAGTTAAATTGGGAAAGAATTGGGGCATGCCATGAATAATTCGAAGCGTTCGACGTCCAAAACGCCTATCAAAAATGGTAGAATCAATAAGTAGTCTTCACATAATGGACCGAGTGATTTGACTTGTACATCATCACTTCCTAGTGTTTAGATTGACTTTGAGACTTTTTTTTGAATCCAGAACAATTCTTTTTAACTTTCAGCCACTATTATAAAAGTCGAGTATATTGTGCAATTTCGCGTGAATAAGCATTTCGTAGATTATTCTTAATTTTTGATAGTTCAATATAGGCTCTAATAGT
The DNA here is from genome assembly GCA_002091835.1 of Anopheles maculatus. Classification (NCBI taxonomy): domain Eukaryota; kingdom Metazoa; phylum Arthropoda; class Insecta; order Diptera; family Culicidae; genus Anopheles; species Anopheles maculatus. The sequence continues at coordinate 50,628 of KZ061545.1, read as the reverse complement.
TCGAATCTCTTAGAGTGGGGTAATAAAAGTTTTGTGACAGGTGAGTATTGCTTATGATATCTCAGGTGCTCTAACAGTCCGAGATCCCTTCTTTGAAGCTACTTCGACGAGGTCCCCTCGTTTTTCATGCAAACGTCATCAGGGTTATTAGTATAGCTGTTGCAACCACAAGATTATATTTTTCAATATTTGTTCACATTTATAAGAAATACTAAGTGTTGTGATCATGCTGACACATATCCACACAAAGCAATATAATTTGTTATTCCGAAATGACAATAATTTTTAAACCTAATATCTTTAATCTAAATTTAAACGGCACGTGTAGCATTTCAACCGGAAGCCGTTTCGAGCACCACACTGACTATCAAAGCGAACGACAAAAATACAATCTTTCATCTTGTATAGGAAGATAATCACATAAAAAAAACTTACACACACTCTAGGCATTGATGTTCATTGAGGAAGTCGCCGATGAAACCAAAAACCAATGACCCACAGCGAAGCGAGAAAAGCGAGAACAATCTTGCTCATTGATAGCGTCACCAATCATGACACTGCGCCGTGATGTGAAACCTATTCTTGCTGCACGCTATACTTAGACTGCGCCGATGAATCCGAAGTGCAAGAAAGTGTAGAAAAATAGGCAAAACGTGATACAATGGACGTCATGGAGTATCGGCCACTTCCGATTCGGTCGTATTCCGGACTCCCGTTCCAAACACCATTAGGAATGTGGTTGATGTCTTCAGGAAGCAATGCTTCTTCGTTTTAGCAGGTCGGATGCAACACACTGTCGGATTTCGGCAGACCCAGCGCCGCGGATCAGTTTCGTGCGACGACATCGTTTGCAGTTGGAGCGGGAAAAAGCATTATCACCACGTGTCCCATTAAATGTTGCACACCAGTTGCGGTAGGGTGGATCAAGTGCAGGCGAAGAGTTTGGTGGATGACGATCACTCAGGCAGGCTGCATGGTAAGCTGCAGTAACGACCACACACAGATTAGCATCTACATTTATGATTTCATTTTGTAATTCATCGTGCACTGTGTTCTTTGTAATGCTCTTCCGTACGCCGTCTTTTTCGCTTCGACAGCCTGCCGAGACGTTTTATGGCTTTTGCCAGGTTACCTGCAATTTTCTGCAACATGGGCTTTTGCACGCTATAATGCAGCGGACACATTTTCTCTCTTTTGGAAGCTCGGCTGATGGACGTGGCCCTGGAACTGGGAGCTCGGGGGATTTCGGGAAGCAGCGTTGTACTTAGTTCCGGAGGTCGGCGTCATGCACTTTTCGTCACCTTTTGTGCCTCGGGAAAACTGCAAACCAGCATGGGCGCGAGTCATAAAGCAAAGCCAAAGTGAAAAGTAAGGCGGACCAGCATGTCGACCAGCAGCATGGGCAGTTGCTCGAGTGGAAAAGTGGTGTAAAGTTGTCGAAATTAACATTTATTACCCTGCAACGAGGAAGCAAGCGTGGACGACCTGTTCGGTGCAACTCGGGGTGAACATTGATGGGGGTTTTCATGTGAATATTTTGGCGTTTTTGAAGGGAAATTGCCCACCGGCAGTTGTTGAGCAACAATTACGCGGCCACGAAATGGTAGGAGCTTGATTGAGTTGCTTTAAAATTTTGAACAAATAAGACGTTTAATTTTATTCAATTTTTAAAATTCGGTATTGTAGGCACAATTTATGGAAATCAGTTTAATCGGTAATAATTTAGATGCAAGACTTACAATATTATTTCTATAAATTCAATCACAATTTAATTTCACTTATAAGCTACCATTTAATTGAGATTCCCATCAAGCAACAAATAAGCAACAGGAAAAGAAAACCCATGCGAGTGTTTTTCACACATTCGACAGCCAAACACGCTTCCGGACAAGCGCAAACGAAAGGGAAACTGAAAGCTGTCGCGATTGTTGAACCGGTCGGCCGGGGCCACCCCGAATGCAAACGAATCGCGCAAATGCGCGAAATCGCTAATGAGCATCACACGTCGAGTGCGGTGTACGTGACAATCCGTCCGTTTGCTTCAGCGAAAGCTGTGGGCCGCAACGGGAGGGCCTGAGGGCGACACGACCGTCGTTCTACGCCTTGAGGGAAGTCAATAAATGTCGAGTTGTGGCAGAACTCGTTGGAACGGCAACTGACCGGACGCGGTGACACCGTCCGCAGAAGACCGCAGAACCATCGACTTTTGCAAAATGCCCACGAGAACACGTTTTGCCCCGCACGCCAGCCCGATTCGGTGAGATTGGCAGGGGGGTTTCTTTTTATCACGGCGGATGTTGGTGCATGTGACGCATCACCCTTCTTTCCGGTTGCATTTGATAAACGCCGGGATGTGGATATAGGCAGGAGGTGCTTTAAGTGAATGTTTCGTTTGTTGTGTAAATAAATATAATTTCAAATAAATAGAAGCTAAACCAGGTTTGTCACATTTGATTAGAAACGCGCGAAACAAATGGCAACATGTAGTGTCGTTTTGGGTGATGTTTTTTATTCTTGATATTTGATTTAAATTCAGTGTTGTGTATGCAACTAACGCTACAGAAAAAACATTTATTGAGAACATTGATCAAATGTTCATGTTTCTTCTTTTGTATTAAAGCTCATAAAATTCCTTTTTTGCTAAGTCTTTCCATTTACTTTCTAATTTTTTCAAGTTCTGTTAGATAATGAATCAGTACATGGTAAAGAAATTCTTACTTTAATGCAAAAAGTAGTGTATCCGGTCTTGCAATTCGGTTACAAATTAGTTTGTAATGAACACTTTCAATAGTAAATGATTAAATTCGGTAACACATTCAATTGGCAGTGTGATTTACAAAACTTTAAAGAAAAATAGAACAGGAGCAATTACATTTATTCGAATACACATTAAACTGGTTGAAATAAACAAATTTTAATATAAAGAATCGCAAAAAGTAATAGACAGTGGTATTACCAATATCTATGTAGAGATATCTCAAATTTTACAACTAATTATTTAAATCAAATATTACTCATTTGAGTTGATTTTTGCCTATTTTTTTAAATTATTTGTATGTTAAATGTTTTGGAAGGTTCAATTGATGGTTTTACAAAAAAACGTATGTTTGGAAGATCTTTTGTTTTATTTTTTTATTTTATAAACTTTGCACCAGTAAGTTTACACGAATGTTTGTATTCGTTGTTCATTTGCAATGAAAATAGATTTTTTTACGAATTTTAAAATAAATATTTGGTTTTGATCAGGTAAGGTCATTATTTTGCATAATTGGTAAGAATTCTATTTAAACCTTTTAAACGTTTCAAATGTTTATTTTCAACAAATATTTTTGAATATATTAGCTTCACATCAAGCAAAATAAAATGGAGAACATAATCAGAAGGGATCAGTTCTGGACAGATAATATTTAAAAAATAATACTTCAGTTTTAAAATAGTTTTGAAGTTTTGTTGTAATTTGTATACTTATATTTTCATGAAAAATTATGTAGACAAAACAGCGGGTTTTCAATTCAATTTACACCTTAAAAAAATAATAATCCCTTTAAAAAGCAAATTAAACGCCGTTGTTTACAAATTAAGCGAAACTTTCACAACGATCCAATGCATCCAGCCTGTCGTCGTAAGCCATTTGCACGTCTCATTGGATTTGCTTTGCGTCG
>KZ061545.1:0-44400 GCA_002091835.1 Anopheles maculatus | reverse complement strand
CCTGCTGACAATTGTTGCCGCCGAGCCGTATTAGTTGCTCACACACAGATGAGCACTGCACCATTGCTGCTCCAAGCCACAAACGGTGTCCTTCTAGCACTGACCAGAGAACTAGAGAAACCGGGAAGTGAATTGTTATCGCCAAAGGATTACGACCGGTCGGCATCGTAATTGGCGGCATCGAAAGTGAGACTACAGAGAAAGAGAGTGCGTCTGGCTGTGTCCAGCGTTCTAGAACGGGGCTCCGTTTTAGGTGTGTTGATGGCAATGGGGCGCAAATTCAAAGTCGATTGTATTTGCGGAAGAGACGATCGACGCGCGAACCAAGTGCAAGCGTAAGCGGCTTGATCGATGCGCAGTTCATCCTACGCGCCAGACCCTTACATTGCGACCGATAATTGGTCGTTTTATTCGATTTTACCGTTGCGATTGCTATTCAAACGGGTGATTTTGTGCTCAGTTTTTTTTATGACTCATGACGCATGCATAGCGCTAGTAAATAAATTGTTAGCTGTATCGTATTGCTAGGTAATGCGGCTTTTTCTTTAATTTGATTTATAACTCCACTTTGAACAAGACGGCTTGTGTCACAATTAGATGAACGTTCAATTACCGTCGTATAAGAACAGTAATGCTTTAAGGAATGGAGTATAATTGGTTAACGTTTGTTTGTATCATCAGGAATCCATTACAATTTTTAGGACATCGGTTTTTTAGTATGTCTTAGATATTGCAAATGAACCTAGAAAATAACTTTTTCAAAATATAGACAAGGAACGAACTTCTCATCGTGAATAAGCCTTTTTCAATTCTATATCTCAAAACAAGACAAGGGTAGTTTTGGTCTAAGCGGCGTGAATAATAAATAAATATCAAGTCATATTAACAATTGTTAGAATAATTGCTGTGTCTAGTCAAGATTGTTCTTATCAAGCTTAAGCTACAAAGTTGAACTAAACTTGAAATAGTTGCATTATGAGAGTAAAATACGTTTTCCAGTCTCGCTGAAGGCCTTTCCGTATTTTCGAACCCTGAAATTCTTGGTAAAGCAGGACAGGAATTCTTCTTTTAATTGCTGGCTTAGCCAGTTCTTGGTCAAGCCAATCATGCAATGGCTTTCTAGAATTGTTGGTACCACCTGGATCGGTAAAGAGTCTACAGAGAAACAAGTCCATGGTCATGCCATGCAAAGAAAGGCTACACCATCGCCTCGGCTATTGGACTGCAGGACAGCCATTGAAGTTATTGAATAAACGTAGAATGTATTTCGTCACTGCATGCCAAAATATATGGGCGATAAAATCCACATTCGGCATCTTCGTCACTTGTGCCCACGTTTCCAGAATAAAGAATCTTTAGACTAGTTAGAGGGTCTTCAGCAGTGGCACACTTCAGCAGATTAGGCATATTATAAAAATCTTTAGGTCTTACTGACTGATAGTGACGCTTCTAGTATGATCTCCAGCATAAGACTGTTATGGTTTTTTACCTATATTGTAGTCCAAAGCAGCGGAGATGGGTTTAGTGATGAATAGAAATGTGTTTGTGTTCGTGATCTAAAATTTATACAAATTTGTGAAATTATTTTAGCACAACGATTCTGTTTTATCACTTGTTCTTCCATATTGAGTTGTTCTTGAACATTTTAAAGTCCAAATGGACTTAAATACTTCTTGGTGTTTGTATGACCAGTGCCCTATTGGAAAGTTTCTTTGATTTTTTCACGTTTTAGGGTTTACATGAAACCTATTAATGTGTCAAAAGCCCTCTCAACTCAGTCGTTGCCGCTCAATTTAGCATCTTGCTCAATAATTTGTGACAGTTGTCTTAAGACGTTTAAACGTTTGTCTGAAAAGCATACATTTTTGACAGAGCGCATCAATGTTTGACACGAAGGACCAATTCTGTTCTCTAAGTTTGCCATATATATTCTTTCATCAAGTATATTTGACTGTGAGTAAAAAACAAATCCAAATTAATAGATTTTTGAGAAAATCAATGACAATTCATGAAGCATAATAAAATGTTGAATAATATGTAAACAAAAATAAACTAACGAATAAAAACTCATTCATTTTTAAGATTTTTCGATCATCCATGAACAGGTATTTCTCGTAATACGCCATCAGACAAAACACAACAAAATCGAATTTAAACAATTATCTTAAAGTTCTTTACTATACAATTGCTTATTATATTTTATGATGCCTTCGAGTGAAAAATTGATGCGCACTGTAGAAATTGTAATGACAAACACTCTTTACAATCGTCGGCTAAAGTGCTTCCTCTAACATAATCATCTAGACAAAGCAAAAAACTAAGCCCAGCGTAACAAACTAAGCAAATTATTTCTTGGAACACAAGCTCCAAATCTCTTACGAACTTTGTGCTTCTTATCTTTGCAAGTGGACAGTTGTTAGTAAGCAATTTAGCTTATTACGCATCTTTGATTGCGATCCAGTACATCACCTTCAATTAAAAAGCTAACAAAGCACGATCCAGAACAATCGCGTGCGTGATAATCGAAGTTTAATTACTCAACAAAAATCACAACACCAATAAAACGTGTCGCTAAATGTGCCAAAGTTTAGACAACAATAGCAATCAACGCTATTCCACGGGACAAATCACTATCATTAATCCGCCTGCCTAAGATCACTATCAATAGAAAGTAGATGCGAGCATCCTTTACTCCCGTCCGTACTACAAAGGCCGTTGTTTACTGTTAAACCGCGTTCAGAATTTGCTCGATGGCATGTAAAAGCAATCACTCACTCATCGATTGTCAAAGCAGCGTGCGGTTGGGCCGTACGTATCGTAGTAAAGGCCCGTTTTTCCTGCCAACAATTAACACAATTGTTGAGTCCAGAATCCGGCGCAAGCCAAACAATCTTCCGCCGTGTGTGGGAAGCGCTAGAGAAAGGCTAGTGTGCGATTACTGGCCGACCGACGATCGTCTTTCGTAATGTTGCGCTATCAGTGGGTAATTATCGCGGCACGCTCCTCTAAATCAAAACAATTACCCAAGAGCAGTGGTTGGGAGGTTCGCTTGATGGCCGTGGAGCATGTAATGTACGACAGAAATAAATCATTTTTTCGGACTGGGGTTTTGTGCGTTTTGCTTTCGGTTCGTTCAGATTGGAATGGTTGGAAATAATAACGAAGGCAAAAGCAATTAATTTCAACACCTTCTTCATTCCATGTCGTGCCAGGCTCATTACCAAATGGTCAAGGGCGAGACCAAATGCGATTGTTTTCGTCGGTTATGTACTGCTGATCGTCTTGAATGCAGATCTGATAGCTTGCACCACCAGCGGCGTGATGGCGATGATCTATAGACGCTTTATGTCATGTTTCTTAATTGCTTTATGGAAGGACAGGTTCAGGATTAATATGGGAAGATGATTGAATACCGGACAAGATAGAGTGAGTAAACAAGGCTGTAATTGGATAGGTTTTGAAGTTATCGATGCTAGTAATTTACTTTAACAAAAATTAACCGACGAGTATAGGTTTAATGCTACATTCTCACATCTCCCTGTCAACATAGCGATATTCCCAAGATCTGTAAAACTTTGTCGCCAAATAAATGGTAAGGATCATACTTGCATGTCAACGTGCTCTCAATTAAAAACACATTGAACAAACTCTTGCTGTCATCACCGGCCATTTGGCGATTCGCAAGTCCGAACACAAAGCACATGCCTGCAGACGTAAATTGCACATGCACTTCGAAACCACGCACGTACGATCGCACGACGCTATAGTCCGTGTGTTCTGCATCCCTACTAACCTTCTCCATCAGCTTTCGTCACACTGCACAGAAAAACGGACCGCAGCAAGGTGGCACGTAATCAATCATATCTGTCACATTCGAAAACCGAACAACTTTTTGTTGCTCCATCACGGTACAATTGCGCGATACAATCACCAACCGCAAGACCTCCCATTTCGTGCAGTGCGTCCTTCGTTTGCAGGCTGAAAAATGATTTTGTAAAGCAAAACCACCTTCTCCCGATGCTGGCTGTGGTGACCGATCGATCATCAGGTACACGATCGCGCTATCCGAATGTCGCGGTCCGGCGATCGTAGGCTGTTCAGCGCCGAGCGATCGGTACTCGTGCGATAAGGGTGAGGATTAATTAATCTGCGACAATTTACGACCCGCAATTGTGAACGTGGTAGCGGGTCGGTTTTGCCACAACGCTACCACCGCAAAATAGGGCCTCACAATTGACTGCATTTGACCCGGCAAAGTCTCTTGCTTGAGAGGAATCGACTACAGAAAACGGTTGTCGTCGCGAGCTGCCGGAAATGTGTGCAATATTTTAGCACCGGAAGGATTTCGATGCTGCTCTCGCTCAGTCGGCAATGCTAGTTAACGTCTTTCCGTAAGAGTGGTTGGTGGAAAAGTCACTGCATTGAGGATAGCATACACAGAAACAGGCATCACACCCAGAGCCGATGTAGGATCGACGATAAAACCGTTCCTCTTACAAAGCGGCATTTTCTTACTTTCGTTTTTCGATGCACTATGAGCGCTTAGGAATACATTTTTTTGTTAGGAAAATATTTTTTAATGACTTTTATGGACTTTAATGGACTAAATTATGTTTTATTTAGGATCCAACAAAAAACACAGCGCAGAGTATTGACCAAAAAGCATCTTCAAGAAAAATATATTGTAGCATAGCAAACGAAATTGCATTGAATTACTTTGGAGCTTTGCATGAAAGCATTAAATATTGCATACAAGCTATTAGTACATTTAGAACATGCATTAACGCAAGTAAGAACATTTAGAACTGAATCATTAATTTGCACACAAGTCATACATAAAACAATACGTCATGTTGCGAAATCATAAACACACACCGAACAAGTCACGTTTAGTTAACACGTTCTATTTGAGGTCCACAGACGAGTTAAGACACGTTTATTGCTCAAGGTCAGAATCCAGGAAGCAAGTGCAATGATGGTCGAATCATGATTATTCACGCACAAACTTAATATCCATCAATCCAAAGGAATGTCTAGATAGAAAGTTAAAACCTTACACGAGCCATCTTCAACAACCAATCAGAATTAGGGAAAACAATTATATCGAATAGCAATAGGAATTTTCCATAGTTTGGACCAATCAGAATTAAGATAAACAAAAGGATCAGGTACACGAATGGAAATTTCCTTTAAGTTATTCTCACGATCAGTCCCTGAAAAAGGTTATAAATTAAAGAACCATCGTCCAACAAGTCAGTCTCGGTTCGGACAGCATGTGTTGCTGGACGATCGTTTCTCAAGAACAACCCAGTAGTCTCGTGCATCAATAGTGCTCAATAAAGTGTTGTGTTAAACAAAACCGAACATCAGTGCCTCAATACAGTTATTGCAAATATCACAAACAATATCACTGGTGTATGTCTACTATCTGCGACCGTCCGGTTTCTGTTTGTTACAATATAAGAGAATCTCAGCTAAAAATTTAACAAAAATCTTAGAATAATAAGAATTTTAAGACATTATTCGGATAGGTACAGTTGAATTTTATTGTATAAAAAGTGAAACAACATTTACTTAGCCCAGCCAATCAAATAATTTGAAAAGATGATGACATAAATGTATTGAAGAAATTGTAAGAAGTAGCCTCAATAGGTTTCAAATCGTGTGTAGTACATGAAAATTGTCGTTATTTCAATTATGCTTCGTTACTGAGCCACTGACATCCCAGAAGTAATTGTTCTAAGAGTACCAGTATCAAAACAATCAAAACCCCCCTGTTAGCGCTAACGCTTGTACCTAAACCTGTAGATTTGATGGCAAGGAAACGTCAGGACTCACAGCCGGCAAAAGGATCGTGCGTATGTTGCGTCAGGAGATCTTTCTCTTTTCCACTGAGTAGGCAGCTCAGGACGAGTTTTAGTGCTCGCATTACCCGCTCGCGCTTAAAGCAACTGGACCGCCGACTACAGTAAATCACCCTGATGGTTATGTAGTAAGACTTGTCATCTAGAAGAAAACCAAAAATGGTAATATAAGACTTCTTCAGATCTTAAGTCTGGAAAGAAATAAAACAAAACCGGTCTTCAAATCTAATCCTGATCATTTGGACGTAATCGTACAACTCGTCTAACTACTGATACCTACTGATTGCCTTTGCCTATGGAGACGCCTAGTATCTCTGTTGGTCTACGAGTTAAAGAGCAAAACCTTCAGTATCTTCGAATCGCTACATATTTACAGGTATTTAATCCAAATTTTGTTAAAGCAGATACTAGACTAAAGCTTAGAGGTTTTGAAACTTCTCAACAATTAATATTGTTACCAAAATAATTCACTTTTGGAACAGTTTTTATTCGAGTTAGAGTTAATGCACATTGTAGTTGAAAATGTTGATAAAACTATCCTTGGTTCAATCATGAAATATGGTAAAACACATCAGACAAACAAGTTTTCATTAATTTTAAAATTCTTAATCAATCCTCTTTCACATATTACATTATTTAGATATTAACAAAAATGAATCTTGGAATTTATTATAATAAAAACCAGTTCACCACAAACACAATAGTTTTCCATAATTTATCCTACCAAGAGCTCACTGTGCTCATGGTTGGAATATTTGCCCCAAAACAGGATGATATTTACATTTTTATCCTATCGCGCTATCGTGGTAGGATATTTATTTGCGGATATTATTTCCACCGGAAATGGCATTCCCGTGGACGGGTCGTGCGTTTCCTCGTTATCGTGGCATCGTGCAAACCAAATGCCTAGCCTGGCTGGCTCGTATCGGCGAAGAAAAACGTAGCTTCGGGCATTGAAACGGATACAAACGGGTGCTCATCTACATTTTTGGCCACCAGCCAGTGAAATTCCGGCGGTACGCCAACCCATCACCAAAGGCCACACACTAATGCTCGTCGCGCGAGATCGTCCGCACCGGTGCAACCCTGCGAGCAGGACATTCGCGCTTTTGCCAAACACCTCGTGCCATTGAAAGGCTTAGGAGCTTTTTTCCAAGTACGCTGGCATCATTGAACCGCGACGATCTCCAAGGGTTTCCAAGGGTTTGACGTCCCGGGTTTGCCGTCCATTAGCGTCGTGAATAAACCTTCTTTTTATGTGGTTATGATGCTTTCGTTTGCAATGTCTTTTTTGTTTGGGAATTTGTTTACTTTTAAAAGCAACTTTTTTTTCCAGCACTCCTATTTCATCGAGCGCTTCACACCAGGAAGGACACACACAATAACGCTATTCATAGCGACGGCTTTTCTTATGTAAATTTGTTTAAAAAATAGTCGTGAGAAGTTGAAGAACACACACACACACAGTGCAAAACAGAAAGCTAAAGTCCCATGTGTAAAGAACAATTTTTGACTTTGCACCAGCGAACCATCGTTCCGGAATATATTCCCTGGTGATATCCTTTTTTTGTTCGCTGCCATTCGTTGTCGTCCGGTGCGTTTGCTTGCCCTTCTTGAAGCAATTGCAAACTTTCAATTGCACTTTGACGAATCTTCTGCGTTCGCCAACGAAACCAGGACACACACACAAAAAATGTCCTCACGAATTGGACTCCCGTTCAGGCTTACCGTGGTCTCACGTTCAGGCTTCGAGGCGCTTTGACACCAACTCTTCTACCCTAAAGCTTGACAGTGTTGCTTGTATTTCCTCGTACAGTGGCTTCACCCTAAGCTGCAACTGAGCTGATGTTTCAGGGGTAATCGAAGCACACTTGCCTGCTACCCCGGAAGCGGAGAACGAATACAGGAAGGAACATGGAAGAAAACAGGCAAAACAACAACGCACTCCAACAACTTCATTGGAAAAGTTTTTCGGTAATTCTTCAACCACCCCACCGTCGTGAGAAGTTTTGAAGGTGTCTGGCGAGAGTTGGCCATTTTTGTTTCCGTCCCCCGGCAATCTCCGTCCTTCGGCAATTTCCCAACGCCCCGTGCCGATGGTGATGGTGAAGAAAAAGTGTTATTTATGAAGTACAACGGGGCCAACGGGTCTTTTTCTGCCGATATCCACCAAACGGAATACTTTCGATGCTTCAATATTTATGAAACTGCGCCGCGTTTCCGGTAGTTGGAAGAGTTTTCGATGCTTTTTTTCTGTGCGTTCCGTTTTCACAACCACCAACTTTACCTGCCTGTTAGCCAGGTTGCTGTTCTTTTTTTTTGTTTCGCTTACCAATTTGCTTCGTTTGGGTGGCTGGAATTCAATAGCAGCAAGGGGTTGTACATTCAATTTTTCAACTTGTTGCAGCGAATGGTTGATTTTGCGTTCGTCGAATGTAGTTTATTATTTATGGCGCTGGGAAAGTGTTGGAAAGTAGGGTGTGAGAATAGGGGTTTAGGCGCCGTTCAATGTATGCGGTGGAGATGGGTTTTTAGCAAAACTGTTTATGGTTTTTAACGGAACGATTACAACCATTTTTATTGGCAAGTAAAAGAAACCTTAAAATGGCATGATTAGGGAAAATTTGGCAACGACTTGAGAAGGGTAAAATTATTAAACATTCTATTAAGAACAACAATACTGATGGCGTTGATCTCTTCTCTTTTACATGAATGATATTTTCCATTAGTGTTCAGAGTAAGTATAAGCAAACATCAACAAATTCGGAGGACCCAGATCTCTAAAGCTAGTAATATTAAAGGTAAATAACTTACATACGAAAATCTTTAAATATTAATTCCTAAGTAGGTGTTGGTTTGTGATAATTACCAAACAATATCCTTCATAAAAGTGGATTCAATGATGTTACAGTGTTGAATATCATTATTTTACCATATTTGACAGTATTGTATACGTCATATACTTCAAAATATGGCAGATTTAAACAATACCCGTCTCAAAAATACTGGGCAATTTTAGTCCTAAATGCTATCTTTACTAAATCATTACTGTACGGCAGATGTTAAAGACTTCAAGGTGGCCTTTGATACCATAGGCTGAGCCGAAGCTGGGAAGCTGATGCGGCTATTAAGGGCCACAATGCATGGTTTGCAGTGTGAAACGTGTTCACGAAGATGAATTGCGTTGCCGATAGCATAAGATTGAGGATCAATGTAACGAATACAAAATACCTGTTTACCAAAGGGCCTCAGCGAGATAGAACCTGACTGAGAAGCATCTTATCAATGTACAACGACTATCCCGAGTTGGAAGAGGAGTTCTGCTACCCTCGATATAATCGTAACTTCGGATAACGACTTGAAACCCGAAGGCGTATTATTCAGAAGAACCGTGCTTACTAAAAGCTCTACAAACTTCTGCTGTTTCGAAGACTCCAATCACAAGCAAAATTCACACTATATCGCCTGCTGAAACATCCGGTAGATCTCTAATTGAACGAGTCCTGGAATTCATTTAATATCTTTCTGAAGATGGAGTGTCAAGCAAAGAATAAATTTATAATTTTGTTTGGCTTTTAATTTTATCTTCTTCTTTCCTGGCCGGCTCCTAGAGAGCACGTCTATTAGACAGGGCTTGGCATCCAAATTGTTTCCAGGAAACTCTGTCCATGGCTGCACTCCTCCACCCCTGGCTGCATCCGATCTCTCACAGGTCTGACTCCACATGATCCAGCCAGCAAGCTCGCTGTGCTCCTCTGCGCCTCGTGCCGAACGGGTCGCTGACGAGCACTTTCCTGGCAGGGCATGAGTCCGGCATCCTCATCACGTGCCCCAACCAGCATATCCTTCCGGCTCTGACGACCGTCAGGATGTCTGCATCGTCAAACAGCTCAGCTAGCTCGTGGTTCATTCTCCTTCTCCACACGCCCTGCTCGCACACATCGCCAAAGATAGTCCGTAGCACCCGTCGTTCGAAAATGGCGAGTGCATTGGCGTCCTCCGCCAGCATAGTCCAGGACTCGTGCCCGTAGAGGACTACCGGCCGTATCAGAGTGCGATATATGGCGCATTTCGTGCGTTGTTGGAGTTTTCTGGATCTCAGGAGTTTGTGGAGCCCGTAGTAGTTCATAGTCGTGCCAAGGTAGCAGAACTCCTCTACTATTTCAAGATCGTCGCCGTCAACTAATACTATGCTTTCGAGTCGTGCTCTATTACGGTCAGAGCCTCCAGCAAGCAGGAACTTTGTCTTCGTCGCATTGATCCGCGTTTCAGTCAGGTGTACGCTATTTTATCTATCCTTCCATTATTTATTAACCAATTATAATCTGCTAGATCACTAGCTCAACAATATCTGTAAAAGTCCTTCTTTACTTTAGATATCCCTTTTTATTTATTTTTTGATATCGCTTAGGGAACCTTTCATAGGAGTGAAATTCTTACTCACTAAAAACCTGCTCGCGTCTTCGACCCTCTACTTCAGCGGGCTAGCTTTTATCATCAGGTGGTGAAGTCCAAATCAGGCATCTTCGTATCTATCGCCCGCGTTTGCGGTAGGACGGGTCTCTCGTTGTCTTAGTCGATCTTCCGCTATACACAGCTGTTGTAGTTTCGACATTATGAGTACTTTACACATCCCTAGCCACTACCAAGCTGCATTCCACGAACGACATAAACAGGCTGGTACCAACACAAACTTTCTCAGCACAGTCTGTCACACATATTGGTTCCACGTGTCAGCAAACCTTTTTTCGAGGGAGAACAAACGTCATCATTAAATTAGTTTCGAAACAAGCACTAGCGGTATGAAAAATTGTGCGTAATTTTCCTCCGGCAGTAGTTTAAGAAACGACACAATCCACGCTATTCGTCCCATGCCATCGAGCGATACTTTTCAAGGTTGTTGTGCGGTTGTTGGGTTGCTCGGTCGTCAGCTGATTGCATTCCCAAGTCTGCCGGCGCTTGGTTAATAAATCATCGATGCCGAAGTTTACTTTTCCTTCAGCCGATTCATTTTCTTCAGCACGAACCGCTAAATAAAACCATTAGCCAGTATCGTTAACGGCTGTCGGCAGCCCGTCGTCAGAAGCCCGAAAGCAGCTGCCAACCGGAATTGAACTCCGATCAATACTAATGTCGCACATGCCGCATTGAGAACTCAAACAGAGCAGCATAGCAGTAGTAATCAGCATGTTGAGCGATTGGAGGAGAAGACTGCTTTTTCGGGGGTGGAGGAAGAAAACATTTGCAGAATTCATCATCCATGGCGTTGCCTAGTGACACGCGCACGCAACCACATTACGCCATCGACAACGCAATGCACGCGGTCGCCATCAGCCGAGGGAACCGCAAAAAGCAGTGTGAGTAGTTTTAAACTAAGAATTATCGCTTTTTAACCGCTTTTTCAATTAGCGGAGGCCCTTATCCCGTTGTCAAACCTCCCCAACCGTTTTGGAAGATCGACCAACTCAACGGTATTGCGCATGAAAAGGAAAAAAAAAATCGCTGCCTTAGAACGGTGCCTGCTTAGGATGCAAATGCAGTGCACGTACACATTAATACGCACCGACGCACCGGCACATCATACGGGCTCGGGCATGACAATCAAGTGCAACTGCACCGCACACAACATGCGCGCGAGCCACGGTAAAAATAAACACGTTTGCGCTTAGTGCGCAACAAACGAACCGGTGCGTCGTCGTGACCGTGCTCTTCACGCCCCTGTGCGTATTGGGTGTGTAGGCACCGAGAGGTTGATGACGAGAGGACGAGAGCAGCCCGAGCAAGATGTGAAGAACCGTTTTATTAATTATAATCATAACCGCACTGACATTGACAATGATTTCGCTGCACTCGCTGCAGCACGTACGCGTGTGGTGTGATCCTGGCGGGCGAGGCGAACCGGCGGCGGTTTGTATGCACTTTCGCATCTTGATGCCGGCTTATTCCTATCCGAACGACGACATTCCGTTTCCGTGGCGCTCGCTACGCGTTCCGATTCGCTTTATCGCTTCATATGCGACTGGGCGAGAGCTGGGGCTTTCGGGGCGGACACCGACTTAGTGTCGCTGGGAATTAATTCGATGGATTGTTTCGCGCGCACCAACCGGCTGGCCATCAACTTTTAGTGTCCGATATTAACTACCGTTGTAATGGATCCGTGCGTATTGAAGGGGTGCTGGAGGGGTTGGGGGGTGTTTTTAATATGTACGGACACGCGTTGGTAGCAAAATGGGAGGATCACGATCACGTAAGCCATTTCTAATTTCTTCGCATGGTTCATACCGAGAATAGATGCAGTGGAGTCCGTGGAGGGCTGGACAGATGAAACCGGGATGGCAAAAACTTGCATTTGCGGTGCAACAAAGTAGGCCAATTTGTTTGTCAACTGTCTGCAGTAATTGTGGTGCTGACAGTTGTTATTTTACCAATGGATGTAACGAAATTATAATGCTAAATAAATAAACATTGCAGAAGCAACGAGATATTCACATTGAAGAAGTTCTTTTCAGATTTAATTAATGTACGCCGACGACTTACAGCTGTGTTTTCAACCAAAGCTCATCTTAATCCTCATCTATACGTTACACATTCATTCCCCAGGCAATCAGTTTAATAATATATAGTATTTTTGGCTTTGGAGAAGTTTGTTTATAGTTATGAAATCTTGGTCAGTAGCGGCAGCTTCTATTTGTGGGATGCTTCCAAAAGGACAAACCTGACTCATCTCTAGCGTATGAATCGTTTAGAATCTCGTTGGTGAATCTCTTCATCAGAGCAACTGACAGGTATCTTGTCGCTGAAGTCAAACAATTTTGGGGCCTGTGCCCAGCTGCTCATTAAACCTCAGTAGCAAACACTCGGCGCAGTCTGCATCAGTTGAAGTATATAGCCCTTTAACTGATAGAGCGAAATTGTCCATCGATTGACAAATGATCGTTAAATATTTAAACATTTGTTACTACCAGAACAGCGTAGTGTAAAGGGGCGATATTCTTGGTAAATCTTGAAAGCAGACTAGTTTCCTCGAATTTGTTCGCTGTGTTGCTAAATTTACAGGCTTGACCAATTCATGCATGATAAGCGGATTTGTTTAGACCCTTAATTTCCATACTGCTAAGGGCATCTTAGACCAGGGCACCACTACGGGTAGTATACAGTAGATGTTTGGCTCACAATTCTTCTGTAGATAAAATTGAAGGACTCGAGGTCCGTAGTCTGACCAGTATGATTGACATGTCTAATCTAGACTTCTTGTTGGTTTTTAGATGTCATTTCGTATTTTTGTATCTTACGCAACATCTGCTCCAAATATTTGTCATGCCTAAAAAAGGATATCAAGGATGCTATTATTTATATCCTACAGCATTCCTTTTTTGCTGTGTTTCCACTATATAAGGTTAAGACGAATTATGAAACTGATCAGTTTTGAAGACTATGAAAAGGCAAAGTAAATGAGAGTTTCATATTATATTTTCATTTTATTAAAGATGTATTTTAGTTCAGAATTGCCATTATAAGAGGTGTTCAAAGCAGAATAGTACGATGGTCGTATTGATCTTTCACTATACTTAAAAAAATCATCTCTTACTAGACGGACCCATAAAATTTAGTTGGGATAGCGGCCATTTTACTTTATTTTAGATATGGAATCTATATTTCAGCTCCTAACCGATTTCACTAGTTCTATCATATTTATTTTAAAACGGGAATCAATTTATCGCTACCCACACTGTTTCTCAGCTCCTGAAGCAAGTGTCTTCACGTTACAAATAGTATTCCGTTGCGTGCTGTAGCAAGACGATCAGGCTGTCCTTCAGGAATAAAAAAAACAGAATGTGCTAAATTGACTTGAATACAATGTATATTAGTCAGATTAAAGAGATTTTTTAGCAAGAAATGTTATCAAATCAAAGCAAGTTGCGAAAGCTCTTAAGACTCATAAAACAAATGACAAATAATTGCATTTAAAACAAGCTTCAACGAGCTCAAAAGTAGAACCGTCCGGCAATCGTCTGACCGATGGTTTATTTCATTACATCATTCAAAAATAAAAAACGACAATTACCAGTGAAAGCTTTTGCATTTCAAGGTAACCATATACTTTCTCCATTTTCTTAAAAGAATCGTTGTTTCTGCTTCAATCTAATTGCAATTGTTGCCAGCATACCAGACTGCACGGTAGCTTCATACCCGATCACAAACAGACGGATATTCTATTCGATTTTCCAATCGACCGAAGTATATTTTTTTAACTCTCCAGTTTCCTTTTTTCGCAATGTTTTGTTCGGAAAATATCCCGTAGCCGCTAGGTAAAATGCAACATCGAACACACACACAAAAAAAAACACACGATCCGACAAGAAGGAAGCGCAGCTTCACAATCGCCGTACTCATTTCCGTAAACACAATCGGAATCTGGAATCGCTTTGCAATGAACGAGAATCGACTGGCGATGGTTCGTTTGGGAATGAAGCCGTGGAACGTTGGTAAAAACGTTGGGTGGGTTGGGTTGGTTGGTGCAGAAAAAAATTTCCGCTTCGTTCTACGCTGCTTCCTGCTTGGGGGTGCCTTCCAAGAAGCCAGGCAGAGCATTAGCGCCGGGACACGGGAGAGAGAGAGAGAGAAAGAGTGAGCGAGAATTTTCCAAAGTTACCACGGAATGGCAACAATCAAGCTCGTGGCAAAACCAATATTGAAGACCTTCGTCAGTGGGCACTCGGGACCGACGGATGGCGACGCCATATTCCCGTACGGTATTCCGGATCTTCTGTGCCGTATCGCAAACGCGCTGCTCGGCAGAAAATAGCAGCTTGGCCAAAACCGCGAGGAAATCTTAACCAACCAATCTCAGTACCATTAAATGGCTTCATACAATGAAATCTCGTTTCCGTTGCCGTTCCGGTTGCGTCCAGAAGGTGATGGAAGGGGTGGAAAAAGGGGGTGCAGAGGAGACACGAGAGGATAGAGCTGATCCATCGCATCGACTTCAGGAACCTATGGTTACGTGATTGGGCCTCGAAGCATTTCGAAACGCTATTCGCATCGTGCAGAACGCGACCAAACAAACCTGGATGGGGTGGTGTCCTTTTGGCCGAAGCAGGAAAACTGCCGTGGACGGTGTAATTGTCGATAAACTCGTTATTCACTTCTAGCATTCTTTCAACGATATGATGATAAGCTGACCCAGGAGAGACACACACACACACCGGACGGACAGTTCGATCGGGGCTCGATGACACGCTGGACGCAGCAGGAAATCGGACAGCCAGCATGCGAAACCCGTCCACCGGTGAGTCTTGCATCGCAGTACCATCCCGTATCAGTGATGACCTAACCGCGGCAGCTCTCGTTTGTAAGATTTGACCCGAGCTCGGTTTGTGGCAAAGAGAGAAACAAGGCCGGGAAAACACAATCCCTCCCTGAAAAGGTCGCAGATGTCTCTCGTGAAGCGCGTTATTAAATGGTCGACCGGTGCTGATTTATCGACTGCTCTACGCCCACTTGACACAGGGGCTCCTCTTGAACACTTCCCCCAGGCGGGAGGGTTTGGTCCGAGCAACCGAAGGCCCCGGAAACTCATCTGAAGACAGACAATTCAATTAAACCCTGTGCGATGTATGTCGGTGCAATGCAATTAGAAACTGTTCCGAGCCAGTATGCTTTGTACTCTGCATACTGACCGTCGGTCTTGCTGGATCGAGCTGATTACATAGCAATGGGTAAAATACAACGAAAAAAATGGTTCTTTTGAAAGATCTGTTCGACTGATGGAAATCGTTTGATTTGCTGAGGGTATCGTACCTTAACTAGTCATGTTAGAACGAGTTGAAAAGAAGCATTGTATAAATCTATATTATTTGATAGGATGAAGCATGGGCAAAAGTACCTGGATCAGCTTAAATAAATATAAAAAATGTGTCTTAACTTTTCGTATAGCTGATGAAGTTTGTTGAGGTAAAGGTAGTTCCAGTCCTTCGTAATAAATCGTAATAAAAGCTATCATAAACTTCACTATAGACAAGAACAATATGCAACATTGAAATTATTTAACGGGTCTATGATGGCCTCATCTCTAAATTCTCAGGTCTGAGAATTTTAAGTCATGTTTTGTCAAACAGTTGAGCAGATTTAGCAGTTGAAACGAAACAGGTAACTTCATCTCGAATCGGTTGACTTCAGCCGTAGCATTTTAACACTATGTTATATACTTACCTCGTTAAAGTTTATTTATCATAAAAATTGAATATTTTTGTCAAGATAGATGTGCTTAAACGATAGGGAATTAGAAAGATAAGACTTTATTACAGTGTAAATTGTACATCTAGATAATACATACTATTTTATAGTTTACATTTCAAGAGCATCGTTGATATGTCCTGACTAAAGATGAGAAAAACGGCTCCGAAGTTCCAATAACTTTCGGAACCGTTAGTTCGGAGCCGGCTCCATAGCCGTGAGTGCGTAGCCGGCTCCGGAGCCGTGGGTGCGGACCCGGCTCCGGGCTAAAAGCGGAGTCGGTTCCGGATTCGTTTAGTCGGAGCCGGTTCCGGAACCGTGGTTGCACTCCGGAGCGCACATCACTAGTCCTGACCTAGCAAAAGAAACGCAAAACATGACCAAAACATCTTCTTGAATCAAAGTTCTATCTCTTTAATCTGGTTACTGTAGCTTTTCAGTTTGTATGGAGAACTAGAAATATGTTGGCGATTAAACGTCAAGTCACATAGAAATAACACATAACAGAATATCAGTTTCAACTGACCTTCTCCATCTTTGTTTGCTGAAAGCACCATAGCTCTGTCAATACCCCACATTTCTGTCATATATGACATAATATATTTTTTAATTATTTTCGTTTATTTATAGAGACTTAAGGACATAATTTACGATTAGCTAGATAATGAGCATTACAGGGAATATTCTAGAGTTGATTACAACAAGCAATTAAAAGAGTAATATATTGGTAATATTAATAATCGATAACGCTGTTTCAACCTGCCCTTTCGTAGTCGTGGATAATAATATGATGATGTTTTAGCACGGTATATTAGGAGCATACAGAAGCAATTGACCTCCAACAATAACTTTAGTTTTAGTATTCTTCGAGTTTTTGTCATCAACTTCTTTAGCTCTTAAGGTTCGAAAGGTCTTTAACTTCCTATACTGGTTATCTTGACTTGACTGGAAAGCTACTAATCCTACGTACGGGAAAACAATTTGTATTTACATGCTATCAACTATCGCAACTGCAATTGGGTGGATTTCTCTTATATAAAAACAAAATATTTTGTAGTTTTGAACCCTGGGCTACTGATTAAATATTATTAAACAAGTTTTTTAAACATTGCAAAATTGTGTATAAACGTTACAATGAAACTCAAATCACGCACTCAAATAAATATGAAATTCCAATTTAATGCCTGCGCCTAATGGCTTTTTAGATTTATTGATACCACGTTGTGGAGCAGTTTTCTGTACTTTGTGTTCTTTTGATTAAACCATGTTTATTTTATTGGTTTTTCTATATTATTTCCTTTGTTTTCTTGTTCTGTTATCTCCGCTTTTATGTCAATTTTGTTTATGTTTCTGGTATGAAGCATAGTTTTTTTTCTTATTTTCCATACTTATTACCTTTATATATAGACTGATAATAAATCATAGTATTTCTTTAACTCCGTTTGCCATGAATTTACAATTTATTATATTACTAATGCACTTTTTGAAGAACTTTAAGGGACAGTCTTACAATTCGATAATTCCATCATATTTAAAATTCGGTGCCATTAGTTAAAGAAACACAATTGCGCAAGATTTCATGTCTGAAACCACCAGTTTCTCATACCAGCCCCTTTTTCTTCGCCGTTGTTTGTATACGTTCGTACTCAATTATGACACCGATGAACTTCTGTTTAGCAAACGTTGCATATGGTTGCTTTTGTCCGTCCGGATGGATTTGTTTGCTGCCGAGAGTATTGCGCAAATATTTGATGAGCTGCGAATAGCTCCTAACACCCATCATTAGCATCATCAATATCGACATAACATCATCCGCAAATGCATCCTCTCGCCTCAATCCTCATCCAAGACAAGCTCGAGACCGGGTTGATGATGTCGACGATGCACTGGAATGCATCGTAGACGGAAGTGTTTCGCGAGTGTCGAATCCAACGCGTCATGCATAAAATGGGCAGGGTTGAGTTTGGGGGTTAGTGGGCAAGGGAGCAAACAAATTGAGTTTTGATTACACACATGCACCGGCTAACGTGTGCACCGGTCACATGTCAAGGAAGCGAGAAACTTAATCCTTAGCACATTCCTGGATCTTTACCGAAGCTCGAGGGTAAACTGGAGAGCATCAATACGAAGCGTGTATCGTTATTGATACGTGCAAATTTGGCCTGGGTCAGGTATTTGGTTCTTGCATGAGTGCATGATCATCCATAAACTAAATGGATCAGTGGGAAAGACCGATTGACTCAGCAGCAGGGTATCAACGTGTTATCGGCCATCTTGTCGCTCGTCGTATGTGTGTTTATAAAGGATGTTTAAGCAATCTATTGGGTTTTATTAGCATTTGTTTGTGGGTGAAACGGTTGGAAGAAACACTTTCCAGGATTTGATATCTGGTTAAACAAAATTTAATTAAATCAATGATCAAAAATTTCAAAAAAATCAATTTAACCTAATACACGGATCAAATTGGAAGTTTTTAAAAACAACAACAAATGCATTCTAAGGATTTAGAGTTTTTCTTGAAAAATACGAATCAGATGTTGGTGGCAGATGACAGAGACATCATTGATTTGATGTTCTTCTATGGAGCAGAAGCTTACGAAAGGAGCATGCGGCACTAAACGTCTAGTTGGAGATTAACGAGGCAAAAACCAAAATGAAGACAACGCCACCAGTAGCGTAGGTGATATAGGAATAGTTTATCGCTCTTTAAAAGTCGTCTAAAACTACACCTATCTTGGGATAAACGTTAGAACTGACAAGAGCACAGATTTTAGGTTCCGCGCAAGGATGTTGGCTTCCAACCGGTCATATTACAGACTGAGGAAACTTTTTCTTTAAAAATACCTGTTGCCAAATACGAAGCTGAGACTGTATCGAATCTCTATTGTCTCTGTACTCCAGTATATGCCTTAGTGACATAGACATAGACATCTTTCGAAATCTGACGAAACCCTCTAATACGCGTTCGGAAGGAAGATGCTCAGGTGGATTTTTGGTCTCGTTTATGTGGAAGGACAATTTAGAACCAACTACTATGACGATGGGGTCAGTCATGTAATGAGAATGACATAAGACTACCCAGACGTCTACCTTATAATAGTTCCAAATGTTGATGGAATGATGGCTTCGCCAGTACATTGGAGATATGGGATTAGAAGACGACAACACCGGGAAAAATAAATTTTTGCTTCCAGATTTTAAGAAACAGAATTGTTCGGAATAGAAACGGAAAAGTACAGATATAATATTCAAGGTTTGCATCCAGGAAACTGATTACTTTCACTCGTTTTACGATGTTTTACGAGTTGGGAGATCTATTGTCTACACAATCCCTTAAAAACGATGAAATTCTGCTTTGCATCGTACTATAACTAACCTTTTGTCCAATTCCATCATTTCCTTGCGCTGTTTTCTGAGCTCACCATAAAATTGGCCAGATATTTTACATCTTCTTTTCGAGAAAAAAACGGACTTTCTTCCCTCGGTCGGATAGCAATCAAATTCATTTAAGAAAAGCTCCATCCACATCCATTGCCTGTGTCTCTATGTGTGTGTGTGGTTGTAAAACTTCACCCCAGCACATTTACTGCTTTAACGCCAACTGTCGGTTTCGATGGTTATCGATGCACGGTATAATAATTTGTTGTTTTTTTGTTATTGTTTTTCATTTCCTCCATCGTCCCGAAGCTCAAGCTTCATCGTCTTCGGTCCGGTCCGAGCACGTCTTGCCAATTTTGCCACCCGAAACCCCAGCAAGACGTCAGGGAAACGGTTAGTGGCTACGGAATCGAAATCCTCGCGCTCGCAATCCTTTTGGCAGCTCAACCACGGGGAAGCTAGTTTGTTTTTCCGGCTCCGTCGTCGCTTCCATGGCTGGGAAATGCTACCTGCCGGGAAGCAAAAGTAGCAGCAACCCGGTCGGTAAGTTGGCAGCTCGAAGACGAAGACCCATCAGCTAGAACAATAAACCCCCGAAGCGGCACACAGCGAAGCAGGATTGAACGGTCGAGCAGTTGGCAGCCGCGGCATAGCATAACCTCCCCACGGGCAATGTTTGGACGGGTTGGCATCCGGAAGCGAGTGCATTATGTTTGCGCTTGCCGGTATAACCAGCACCGGGCCAAAAGCGCAACCAGCAAGTGTACGCGGTGCAGCACAAATGCACCGAACCGGAACAAATGATGGGCGAGGTGGCCGGTGGCAGGTTGGATTCTAACGCAAGGTTTATAACGAGCTAGTCATTTGCTAGTCAGGGCAAAACAGACTCAGGAGGAGTGGGGGATTTCGCTAACAGAAACCGGATACCTCCAGGGAATGGTTCGTAAAAGGATGTGTCTTTAGGGAAGGATAGCAGCGAGAGAATGAAAGAAGGAGAGCCAGAGAGAGTCGTGGAGAAGTGATTCCGGCCAAGACACGTTTGCATTCGGCAAAAATCGAGTCACGCCAGAGCTCGCATCATTCCATGCACATTCGCACAAAAATCCCACCCCTAATTGAATGGCGAGGAAAAATGTCGAGTCTTAGGAAAAATTTAATCAGCATTAGCTGTGTAAGGAACTTTCATGCATTGCCATTTTATTTCCGGCTGTAGAATCCGTGCGTTCCTAAGCAAACCCCCGGTGTCCCAACAGAGACACTGCTGGTTCGGGGCTAACTTATGCCAAAAAATAAAAACCAAACCACCCAATCGGGGACTCCACCCATTCAAAGGATCTAGCCAACTCTAGCCACTGTTAGGACCCGGGAACGGATGTGACTGTGTGAGCAGCATTAAGCTTATTCCATCCACACGGTTGGCAATGGAAGGCGACATGTGTAGATTGCATTCTTCCTTCATTTTACGTGGTTAACTTTATGCGCCAGAGCGTCGAACGGGTGAATAAAACAGCTAATTCGGCAGTTCTTGTTTTTTATACTGGAGCGAGGATGTTTCCGCGAATATTTATGCCCGACTGTAGCGTCTGGGTGGTTTTGGTTCCAGTTCAATTTGTTTCGATTTCGGTGTCACGCAGCCTCGGGATGCAACTTGCATTCGATGGTGAGGATCAGATTCTTAGCCGTCTGGAGTTTTGGGACGCGTCAGTGCATAAGCTAGCTAGCGGGAGTGGTTAGAGTTGTGGCTCTTAGCGTTTTAAGCAATTTCATTTGGCACAGCGATTTTAAGTGCAAAGAATCAATTTGCTCAATCCGCTAAGATGAGGTTCTTCGAGATGGTGGGATAGTAATGCTCCAAAATGAAATTGCTGAATCAATTGCAAAGTTATAGCGGGTCTAGTGCCGTCGTGAGTTAAGATTAAATTGTCTCGCATAAACTCACTTTTGTTGAGCGCATAATACCTGCTCTAGCCAGTGCTCGCCCATTTATGTTACAGTATTGTCTTTTCAACTCTACAATTGAGTGATGCGTACAAATTAACCAACAACATCATAATGTCAGCCGGAATATGTATTTACATTTGAAATGTGTGCGGCTCGCGTGTTTTATTATGCACACACTTTACAATGGCACCACAATCACCATCACGACCAGTCAATAAATAGACGTGAGCCGCTTTTCAATAGTGCAGCGGATTGTACACAAGCATAAGCATTTATAGATATTTCTCATCAGCATAAAGCATTGTTTGCTCAGAACAAACACACACACATACACACACGAGGGCACGTTCCGCTGCATGGGCTGCACTATTAGATTCAACAGCTTCAGCAGGTCAGCAGGACCCAATGGACAAAACCAAGTGTTTGTTTTTGACCGTTTGTTTGCTTTTCCAACCCTCCATTCGTTGTTCTTCATGCTCTTCGGCAGGTGTGTGTGAGTTGGACCAATGTTTCGTGGCAGAACTTTTTATTCACTTTTGCATCACCACTTTTGTCCTTTGCGCATTATGCGCCGGTTATTCAGAACAGTCGGCAGTGATACGTGCCGGTGGATTGTGGTGCACTGATTACCACCGGTAATCGCATTCCGTGCGCAGGCAGCACATACAGCCCGCCATTAATGCATTTTGATTTGCATCTTTTAACAGGCAAATGTAAGTTTTCGTATTTTTTTTGCTATGGTTTTTGGGGTGCGTTAGCTGCGTATGCATCAATGTTTGCATTGGTGTTGCCATTTTGTACTTAAAAGTGCGTGAAACAAACATACACAGCGTTGACTTTATGCTCCAAACGAGAATTTTTGATTTGTTTTTAACTATTCTGATTACTCCCTCGTGAAGTTGATGCTTTTCGGATAAGAGAAGCGGTTATTGAATCTCATTCAGACTACGTGTTGCAAGAACTGAGTAAAAGAGAGTGATTTAAATCTTTCTTGTTAAAGAATTGAATCTACATCTCACCAATAAATTTCATATCTCATTTGGGAGCTGAAATGCATAGATTTTGAGTCCTTATTGAGGTGCAAGTAACTACAAGGGTACGCAGCGCCGAGAGCTTTTACAACTCTTTTTGATTCGAATTTCTTTGGTGGCCAGCAACTTTATCAGAGTTAATCATTATTAAACCAAATTGCTAAAGAGTAAAGAGTTAGATTAATCGAAATCTAAGGGTGAATTAGTATAAGTTATTGAAATAGTTGAACAAAGAAATTGTTTTACTCTTATCATTAGTTCAGTCTCACCTTCACGCTGTGTGCAGATCTTATTATCCTGCTAAATCGATCAAAATCAAGTCGAAGAAGTTATAAACATCAACTCAAAACCTTCTGAAATTTTAGAGACAGTTTGTATTGATAATATAAACTGACAACGAGTTCCAAGGGCTAATTGGAATTAGGTTCAGAATGATATCTGCGCAACAGTTACGGTATTATCTATCCCGAATCCGCGTTTAACATTGGCCACGGCCGGAGTCACAGTCTGGCTTTGACAAAGCCGAGAGCGTTCGAAACAGTGTTAAAAACCAATTCTGCCCCATCGCGATTGAGCGTTAATGAAGTTGCAAGACAACAAGGAAGGTGAATCCATATTTCCATTCAACAGGCTTGTAATGAAAATGCACATAGCATTACGTATTTAAGTGATAGGAGCTCAATGAACACAAGATG
Source organism: Anopheles maculatus (assembly GCA_002091835.1). Classification (NCBI taxonomy): domain Eukaryota; kingdom Metazoa; phylum Arthropoda; class Insecta; order Diptera; family Culicidae; genus Anopheles; species Anopheles maculatus. The sequence goes on along the minus strand of KZ061545.1, from coordinate 21,255 downwards.
ACACCGTGCAGGATACGACCGAAAATTGGCTGCGGTCTTACCATAAAATAAGTCATTGGGCGTATCGAGATAACTTGCGATGATTTATTTCAAACCGAGCATTAGAAGAGGTAAGCTCCTACAAACGAGAAGCATTTACAAAGCGTATTCTCTTGAAACAGTAATAAGTAAAATAATGAAACTTTTTCCATAAGATGTATTAAACTGCCTGCGTGTTTAAAATCAACAACTTCAAATGCTTTCTATAATGGATTATAGAAATACTTTTCTAAGCCATTTTGAGAAATATGATGTAGCATTTTTTATGTTAAACTGGACGACAAGCATCCTAAACTTATTTGAATTGAAAGTGGACTGCAATTTTGTCTACTTTTCAATAAAATTTCCAAAAATACTAAGTTGTTATTTGTTTTCATGGATAAGATCTTCTGATTTTAAATTTTTTTTGGATTAAATCACCTTATTTTTGGCGTTTTCAATTCAGTTAGTTTAAATTTGGTTATGTTTTTTCTTTCCCGGCTGTTCTACGACCTTAATGCACCTATTTTCTGTTTAATTCAAATGAGTTTAAACTGTTTCTTTTCTTAACTATTTCTTTAAAAATTTCCTATTTATTTTCTACATATAGTGCGAGCAAAAATTGGTTCTATTCAGGGTCTCCAAAATCCGAAGACGCATTGTTCAGGGGAATCGTGCCTACTACTGGCTCCACAAACTCCTAAGATACAGAAGACTCCAACAACGCACGAAATGCGCCATAAATCGCACTCTGATACGGCCGTTAGTCCTCTAGACATCCTGACGGTTGTCAAAGCGGGAAGGATACGCTGGTTGGGGCACGTGATGAGGATGCCGGACACATGCCCTGCCAGGAAAGTGCTCGTCAGCAACCCGTTCGGCACGAGGCGTAGAGGAGCACAGCAAGCTCGTTGGCTGGATCAAGTGGAGTCTGACCTGCGGGAGATCGGTTGCAGCCGGGGGTGGAGGAGTGCAGTCATAAACCATGATTCCTGGAGAACGATTGGACATCAGGCCATGTCTATTAAACGTGCTCCCTAAGCCAATAAAGAATATGAAGAATGGTCTCACAGGTTTAGTATAAAATGGTGGTTAAGGTTTAATTATAAACTGAATGTTGTGAATTTCTAAGAAACTATGTGTTTGTTTATAAGAAAGAGACAAGCTATATGATAAGCAAAAGCATACAAATACAATTCAAAAAACAATGTAGCATGTCAGTTTGGCTGTTATCTGTACGGTGATTTTATTTTTAATAGATGTCCCTTAACCGTGCAATAAAAAGATAGGTTACAAAACACTCTTATTCCGAGCACAACATCGAACCACAGCTTTCTAATTGAAAGCGTTAAATAATTCGATTGCAGTCTTCGTGCACGGGGGGTTTCATGTCAAAGGGCACCTGAAGGGAAGCTATCCTTCTTGGCGCCTTTCTATTTTTACCCATCACCCGGTTCACCTTCGATCGAAGAGCAACCGGCATCATCGCATCATGTCGAAACCCATTCCACGGATTTTCCAGCAAATGCCGCAGTTCTGATTCGACACGCTTCCGAACCGATTGCCAAACCCGTTGCTCGTACCGATGCCTTCGGCTGACACCTAGTCGTCCGCTAGTTAGCTGCACATCCGACCCGAAATGCGTTTGTTCCGTGCATACGCCGTGCCGGGCCGGGGCGAATCGTGACAAAATGAGTTCATCATAAATTCAATTTGTCCGACACCATAAAAACGGGGTCTCGTACCTATTGCATTCGCGTGAGCGCCGTTTCCCAATCTGGCAGCAAAACACATTCGAAAGCGAAATCACGGAACGGAAAGGGTCATCTTTTGTGCGAGGGTCAGGCAGAATGAGGTTTGAAGCGAATAAAAGCCAAGACTGTCATCTAACCAAGTGATCAAGTGACGGAATCACACCTTTACGCTACAGCGTTCGGGCAGCCAGGCAACCTGATAGTGGCCGATTATGGTAAAGTTGTTTAATGTTGCTTTTTTTTGTCGTTGCTTCAAATAACCCCAGCATTAGAACGTTCCGGCCATGCTGGTGCTAATTTATGCGCGATCACATTTAACTTCATCTTCACGTTCTTAGAGTCATTTGTAGCGGTAGCTGTAGAACGCTCTCGGCAGGACCAATGCAACCATAACCATCTTTTCCTTAGCTAGTCTTCCAAGAGTGGCCTCGTTCTTGACTCATCCAAGTCGCTCAATGGCTTTCAAAATAAAACTGCACTCTCCTCACGTTCACCTTCAAAAGTGTCTCCACTGATATCGGCTTCAACCATCAACTAGCTGCGAAGAAGGGCTCGTCCAACCATTCCTGTGCACCCCTGCAGAAGATTTCAAGCGCCGAACAATTGAAAATAATTACATTATTCCATGCATCGTTCCGTGAATGAAAAGAAAATCATAATCTGATAAGTTTCGTGCTCGAAGTAAGCAGGTCTGGTCCAAAAACGAATCTCCAAAAAAAAAAAAATAAAGCAAAGGATGTCTCATGCCTCTTGCGGACGTCTGACGTCTTTTGCTGTTGGGTTGTTCCCAAAATTGGCATGCTCTATCCATCGTCAAACAGCGACAACGAACTTGCAAGTGAAAATAGAACAAAACTACAGCACTCTGAACAAAAATCGCTCAAGAAGTAGACCAAAGTAGCATGAAACCGTTACGTGTTATAGCAATAAATGAGACAGAGAGGAAAGAACGCTTTAAGCGACCGTAGCAAAACAAAAGTAAAAATTTATTTGTCATTCAATCTGTTCGTGTCGTGCACAAATCTGTCGTCAGCTTTCTGTCCCTTTTTTTGCTTTACATCCTCCATTGGACACCACATTCGATTAGTTTGTTTTACGACCCATAAAGAGTGATACTCTTTAAGCAGAAGTTGTTTTTTTTTGTGAGAGCATTTGTCGTAGTAGCATGGTGTGAATTTTAAAATAAAAATTCAATCTTGAAGGAAAACAATTCCTCAAATGCACTAAAAATGTAAAACAAAAACAAGCAAAACCTTGAGAGCTAATATTTCACTCCCATCGCTTGATGTAACTCGCGTTTACATGTATGGTTAGGCGAGATCATGCACAAACCATGAAACTGAGGTTGACATTTATCGATAGCAAATCGTTGCATGCAATGCATTGCTCGGTTGAATTACACCTTTTCCTTTGCGCAAGAGGACCAACGAAGTATTGCTGCACCAAAACAGACACTTTATGGGGATAGAGTACAAATGTGCTTGTGTATGGGGAGTGTGTGTGTGTGTCGGTTTGCGTTGCCAAATATGCTCTCATAATTTTACTTCCACCTAGTAAACCAGCACCGAATCCTGAAGGCGACTTGATATGGAAATCGGAACCCATGTGGCTGAAGAGCACTATTTACTTTTTGCTCTGTATGTGATCTTGCTATGAAGGACAGTGGAATAAAGATGAGCTAGGAAAAAATCTGATTCCCCACGCACAGTATAACATAGTACAGGGGTTAGTCTTGGTAGTCGATAGGTACTGCGGTGCTATGTTGGCGATGTGCATGGCTGGGATTCATATTTTAATGCCATTTCGAAGGTTTATTGGTGGGTTTGAATGAGGTTGACAGAACGTGGTAGTAAAATATGATCACGCTGTGGAGTGAATTTCCATCCAACCATCCCAAAGTAACCACAAAGTAGCACTTTGTACTGTGAAATGTAGAGTTTCGCATCTTAAACAGCTGATTTAACTTTGAATTGGTTCAAATGTCATATGGTTTATACTTTTTTTTATTGTTCCTGAATTAAATAAACGTACCGGATGGAAAAGAGTTCATGGTTTAAGGATTTGTACTGATTTGCATTAATAAATAATTGATCACAACTGGTCGCTACTACAAACAGGATTTTTAGATGAATATCTCGTCACAATAGCTCCATCTACCGGAACACCTGAACTGAAGTGAAGGACTTCTTCCGCCATTCCAACAGCTTATCGAACATTCTTTTGAGACTTTGCAAGATTAGTTCATTTCTGTTATCTAGGAGAGAGAAAGAGTTAACTAATTTAGTAAGAGGATCATTAGAACCAAGTTTTGGCCTTAGTAGATGATGTATTAGAAGTGGTAATAGTAGCAGTAATAGTATTTCTTGAAGGATTTGATTTTTCCATTATGTTTGCCATTGGTTTTGGTAAACATATTTATTTTAGCTTAATACAATAGTTGTACAAATGATTTGATATATGCCAAACAATATTATATACTTTAATGGCTTAAGTTTTAAATTACGAAAAACTTTCTTAAATTTTCTGTGACTGCAACTTTTAATAGAATTCATAATCAGGAGAAATTATTGAAGAAATAAAACCACAAAATAAACTATTCAAAAATAATATATCACCTGTGGCTAGTCTTTTGCCGTGGAGAAATAATAATACTGCTTCAATTATATTTATAGTTATAGTTTTTTATGCATGTATAGTATTCAAAACATATTAATAATTATTGTACTATACCACGGGGTAAGTTGAGTAAGTTGACCCATGCTATAATTGTTTTATGCAGTTAAAATTAATTCTTGAAATTCAACTTTGAATTACTGTTTATGACACTGTATAATTTTGATCACATTTACCCTTACAATTAGCGTTTATTATTAGCGATAAGATAGAATTAGTTTTGTTCGTTAAAATTTAATTTTTCATGAATTAATTTAAATTTTCCATGAAAAGCGTATTTGTAGAGTGTCTTGGTTGTCTGTCCTGTTAAGAGTGTGTAAGTAAATTTCAAGAGTTTGCTCAATGTTAGTTTTTTATATTCTTATCGTACCCTTTTCATATAAGCAAGAAATTTGAAGAATCATAGTGACATTGTCTTCCTTAAAAACTGTTGTACCTTTTTGATAAATTGCTTGCATCTAGATACTTGTTTCTACTCTAAATTTAGTACGATAGCTTCTCCGTGTGGTCCAGCAATGTTCACCGAATAAATTTCCCCATCCATTGTCGTGTTCTTGATACACTTACCAAACAACGAATACCATCTACCTTCCGGAAAAATCATCTCTGGTAACCATTATCATTCAAATCCGCTGTCACACATCTAACGCCTGGCGATGGTTGAGAAAAAAGAACATACACCCTCTCGCGCACAACCGGAAAAGTGGTTGTCTTTGACAGATTTATGGTGGAATTTAATACGCTGCAGTTGAAGATAAAAGCCGTGTCCGGGTGCCAGGTTTTGCGGTTGGCCAATTAATTTCCAGCCCAACGTAACCTATGACCATCGTCACCAACATCACCGACTCTTGCAATGTTTTCGTTTTTCAATTCCCCGGAGGAAATCGTGTCGATAGACACGGAATTGGACGTGAAGCAAAAGTCCACAAAAGTAGGACACCGTTCAAAACGACCGAAACAGTTTAAGAAAGAACTAGAAACACACACACCCAACCGGACACGAGTTTGAACATATTTTAGGGCATAATTTTTGTCAAAATAAACTGTTGCCCATTCCATGCCGAGTGGAGAGTGTCCCTGTGTGGCGAGGGAGATTATATTTACGCGATGTCAGTTGACGCTACGACCCTTCGTGAGATGACCTCGCGCCATAAAGCATGATTCGTGGCACCGTGTGCATGTGCTTTAATGGCACGTTTGTTTAGAAACACGTTTTATGTGACCGGGAGTTAGTATCGGGAAAATCCGACCAGGTCGCTGGTCACACTGTTGTTTTCCCATCCAGCTGTCCCGAAAGAGGGGTTTTCAGCGGGATGAGAAAATAGCTGATTAGCTGCGTTAAGCTATTTATACACGGTACGGCGAGGTGCTGGACTCACTTAAGCTGTTAACCATTATTGTTATCGTTTTGATCGCTCGCTCTAAACGCCCCCCGTTTGCTCTGCTTAAGCGCACATAAACGATCAAAAACATGGTGTAGTTGATCGTTTACCGGATTTACGATATTGCTTCCCGCACGGCTGCTACATTGTATTGGATGTTTCGATTTTTCTTCTGCCACTTTTAAACACATCACCAAGAGCCGGGGCGACTTAAGAGCGCTTGTTTTGATGGGATGATTAAGCTCGAACGTTCTCGTGGTGTTGTACAAACTGTGTGCCAAAATGTATGCGTATCTTCGTGTTCGGTTAGTTGGGTAGAAAATTGGACAAATTTCTCCAAACGAAGCGTGTAATGAATTTACCCATCTTTACGCCGCTCATTACTCATTTGCTAGAAAGCGAGCGATTCGACGAATCTGTTCTCTTTGCATCTCTTTTTCATGCTTTTCGTGCATTTAATAATTACATCGCTAATGTAACACCTGTCGCTGAGGAACGCGTGCGAGCAGGATCACGTGATGAACGTTTCTGAGATTACTGAATGCAATTATGTTATTCTTGGTATACTTTTTGGTATTGTTTATGTGTGTTTGTTTTTCGTCGAACCAGGGATTTGCTTATGTAGTTATGCCACAGAAAATACTACGAGCGTTGTCAGGTTGCTTGACGTTTAAATATGGTTAAATGTCGATCAATCATTCGATGATAAACAAGGTGTAACTTATTCACATTAAAGTTAAATTTTTGTAGAATTTAGCACACTGCATGTACACAGATTAAGCATCCTTTTTACACAGAAAGAATTTCCAACCATTTAATTAATTAACAAGAGTTTTTGACCCAACTGGCGATTCCTAGGGTAGCTTCTTAGGACCTCTGCTGTTCTCAGTTTTTGCAACGACACCCAATTTACTAAATTTTTCAATTTTCTTATTTACTAATTTAAATTTTTTTATCTCAAATATGAGCTGAACAAACAGACGCACCTGAACTGTTGGCAAGTATCAATATTGACGAACCTGCCATTGGTTTTCGCAACTTTCAACTATTTACGTCTTTCTAAACTAGATGCACTTGTAGCGAAATCCATTATCTTTGATGGCACGCAATCTGTTGTCAAACCCATGCAATTTTTGAAAGTTTATCAGAAGATGAACAAAATCTTATTCAATACTTAATGTGGTGTTCTTTAGTGGGAGTTTAGAATGGGATCCAATTGTATCTCTTTGGTCTATCATATTGCGTGCAGTCAAATATATGAAGAACAGAAGTCGCACGCCCAAATAATGCCTGCTATTGCTACTCCACTCACTGACAGAACGACAATTGCCAGCGCAGTGTATGTAACTGGGTTGGTCAGTAACAAAATAGATGCACCAGTGTTTCTCAGTTCAGTGTTTTTTTTTTCAGTGTCGTTTTGGAGTCTAAAACGACGGGTAATATCTCGTACTATACGTAAGAGAACAGGGTTAGGACAGTCCCAATCCGCATTTGGTGAGCGTATTCGTATGCATTCTGAATAATGCTTCTGAATCCTTTCCATCTTCTGCCGATGGCCATCTATTCGAGCCGACTGTGTACCACTGATCATGTAAAACTTGCTTTAATTCAAGGTAGATATCACGATAAGCTTCTCCCTAAACTTATATCCGTAGACTCTTGTTGTTGTTTAACCTTAATTGAGGTTCTTGACTTCGTCATTTTCTCCAATATTCGCTATGACCGATGAGTTGTAAAAGTAAGTATAAACTAGCATATATCTCTTAGCAATTGGAGCGTAACATGTTAGTAATTGGATTAATCTCCTCATTTAACATTTACAGTTACAACACGCGTTTTAGTAATTGGATATTGCAAGTCCACGAACTCAATTTTTATTGCTGTTATATCGCTATTTAACAGTGAATTCTTTTTAACATTTTTTAAGTCAATTTTGTAACATTTGAATAGGAGATATTTTAATATCTTTGATCCATTAATATAATCTTGATAAGTTATTTTTAGTAATAGAAGTTATCTTTAGAATATTACGTAGTAAAAATTCTAACAAATATACGTTAAACATTCACAATACTTTAATTTGAAACAGCATATCAAAACCCCAATTTTGCAACAGATTCTCACCACTGCATCCAGGATCTGTCCATTAAATACACCGTCCTATCCCAACCATGGATGGCTTGAAGTGGTCATCACAGCAGAAAGAAGTAAAATACATCTGAATCGCATCGTTCAATGAAGACAAATGAACGCCGAGGTTGATGTATCATTATGATGTCTTGTACTGCCGCCTGACATGACACCACCCATGCCGAACCGAAGGCCAGAACCGTCCGTCAGCGAACGTCCACCCGGCTATTGAACGGTCGTTAGCCGTGCCAGCCCAGGCCAGCGGGTCCAGCTCATCATCATCGCGCCGAAGAGCGTATTAGTCGCGGTTTAACGACGCCGCGGGGTAAATTCCTTTCTTCGACACCGTGCACCGTGCACAATGCTTCTGCCTTACCGGCCCGGCTCAGCCCACGGCCAATCTGAAGTCGGAGCGGACGAGACGTCGTGGTTCGTCGGTTTCCCATATCTCGCGAAAGATATCGTAAACTGTAATATTCGCATGTTTTACGGCCAGTGTCGTCCTGATTTCCATAAATTTGCTCAATTTATTATGCATCACATTGCGGTTCGACGAACCGGAAAGCGGTCGGGTCAGTAGTAGCTTCTTCCTGACCGGGTACGTGCCAGTACGTGCACCCGTACGTGCGTTCGGTTGATTAATTTACACACTTCGGCGAATGTGGCTGAGGCTTCCGAAAAGGCTGCTATTTGGGAGGTTTTGTGAACTGTGCATACCCGCAGGCAACGATTTGCAGCCACACACACGTACGGCCAATGACATATTCGCACGCAGCATACGCCCCCTGGGCGAAAATGCACTCTCGCTTCAATATCGAGGAATAATGAATAAATTTATTAACATTTTAATCTTCCATCCTCTCGTGGTGATGGCTGAGAGCTGGTGCATTGACATACAAATTCTACCATCCAGTCGATACCACGGACTTTAAGATTACTTTAAACACGAAGCAGTAACTCCTACGCACCGTGCCCGCTTTGGAAGTGGGAATGATCCAGAATTCTTCAGCCAAAACCGGACGACCGGTCCGGTGCCATTGAACAGTGATCGAGATCGATCTTTAGCGATTGGGGCGATCGTTGGATTCAACAATGTATGCCGTAGCACGCGAGTGGAAATTGACATGTAAGCCTCTAGGCATCCATGCCTTCGACACGCACCTTTCGATCGTGTCAGGAACGGTCTGTAATAAAACTGAGAATTAAAAAGCGATTTGCCTGTTGCGTCTTCTGGTGCCGTTGGCTGCAAGTCCTGAAATAGATGGAAGTGTCCGAACGGGAAGATTGTCTGGAATGTGGCAGGGCAATAATTGCGCCTCAGCATCATTTAACGATAAGCTATCCAACTAAATAAGGAGCCATGTGACCTTGCCCACCGTAATGGATACAATCTGTTACATTCTGTCATCAACCGAGTTTGTTGCTTCTTTCTCGAGTGGTCCTTGACGATGAAGACGAGCAAGTAGTAACAATTTAATTCATCTGAAAGGAAATTTTAAAAAGAAATCGTAATAAAACCATGGCTTAAATATAATAAAACCAATGAGTTTTACGATCGATTTAGAATATCACGACTCCATTTTACTTTTTACGAGGCATTTACTTCTCAAATGGATGTTGTTGGTTGGTTCATCGATATAACCGCTTTTCTGAAGCACAGATAACTTCAAGATACCTTACGAAATTCGAAATGATTCTTAGTCTAAAGCGTTGATTTCAAACTTGTTTTGATTTGCGAGCTGGATTCTACACAAAAAGTCTTTCGAACGCTACATGGAAAGCTCCATTTAAAATACATAATTGGATGTATATTTCTACATTATACTCAACCCACCATACCAACACAGCGATGCAAAATTAATTAATGCAATTGTACGTGAGACATTGAATAAACGCCTCAGCTTTACGGACAGGGACACCTGTTCGATAGATCAAACTTGTCATAGCTCTGACCAAAAAACCTTTTCAGGAAAGTATGATAACTTCGGAAATCTTTTTCTTCTTTCTTGGCCTAACGACCTCTTAGGTCATGCCTGCCATTTTTGGCTTACTAGACTTATTGTTACCGCATAGTTGGATAGTCAGTCCTCACTATGGGGGAACGGCCCAGATGAGACTTGATCCCGGCAGGCCGTGTGAAGACCGGCGCCGCTGTCGCATCTACCACCGGGCCGCCCCAACTTCGGAAATCTCGTGCGATTAATATTATCAGGAATTCGACGATATTTCTTGTTAATATCAACTATATTTAGAATTGAGTCTTCTTAAGGAAGTAGAGAAGCTTTGGAACAAGTTTTGAACATCCTCCTGGACCTAAGCTACAAACACCCGGCATAGTCTATGATAGTTAAGCTTAAGCGGCAGAGTCTATTGGGTGATGTATCGGTAGAGGCTCAGAATTTCTTAAAATGAGACTAGCGAGAGGTCAAGTTTCTGTGTGTGACAGAGAATCGACTATCGTGTGTTCGAAAAATATTTGACCGCTGATATAAGGAAGTAAAACGAAGAAACTAGCAAATTAAAAACTTTATGAACTATCAACGAGTAGTGCACAAGAATCCACAGTCTTAGGGGACCTGTCCTGGATGTCGATATGTGATTATTTGTTAAAATACTTAATAAAAAGGTCTTACTGACATGAGGAAATTGCGGCTAAATCAATAAAACCTTACTTTGCACACAACATAAAATTGTCTCCCAAGAGATTGTGAATGCCATTTTCAATGGCAATGTGTAACATAATCGTCGTAGAGAGACTAAGTAATACAACAGCTCACTTACTATATTCTACAGTAGAGAGTATTAGAGACACCATTAGACATTCACTTCAAGCAAGGTATAAAGGACAGACAAATACTGTTTGACCTTACAAAATCCAGGGCACCTGAGCTCCAGAGTCTCTATCTGAGACATCCTGTGTTACAGCAGTACTTCTTCTTCTTCTTCTTCTTCTTTCTTGGCCTAACGACCTCTTAGGTCATGCCTGCCATTTTTGGCTTACTAGACTTATTGTTACCGCATAGTTGGATAGTCAGTCCTCACTATGGGGGAACGGCCCAGATGAGACTTGATCCCGGCAGGCCGTGTGAAGACCGGCGCCGCTGTCGCATCTACCACCGGGCCGCCCCAACTTCGGAAATCTCGTGCGATTAATATTATCAGGAATTCGACGATATTTCTTGTTAATATCAACTATATTTAGAATTGAGTCTTCTTAAGGAAGTAGAGAAGCTTTGGAACAAGTTTTGAACATCCTCCTGGACCTAAGCTACAAACACCCGGCATAGTCTATGATAGTTAAGCTTAAGCGGCAGAGTCTATTGGGTGATGTATCGGTAGAGGCTCAGAATTTCTTAAAATGAGACTAGCGAGAGGTCAAGTTTCTGTGTGTGACAGAGAATCGACTATCGTGTGTTCGAAAAATATTTGACCGCTGATATAAGGAAGTAAAACGAAGAAACTAGCAAATTAAAAACTTTATGAACTATCAACGAGTAGAGCACAAGAATCCACAGTCTTAGGGGACCTGTCCTGGATGTCGATATGTGATTATTTGTTAAAATACTTAATAAAAAGGTCTTACTGACATGAGGAAATTGCGGCTAAATCAATAAAACCTTACTTTGCACACAACATAAAATTGTCTCCCAAGAGATTGTGAATGCCATTTTCAATGTTTGTTTAGCACCATGCTTGATGGTACCCATGCATTTGTCCTTATAAAAATGACTGCATTTTACCTTCAAATTCAATCCCGAAAAATGAACATTACCCAAGAAAATGAACCTACTCTTCCCGGCTATGAGTTCATTGAGTTGGAAATATTTACCGAAACACTTAAGCCTTACCAATCACAGCCAACCAGTTTTAAACATTACAAATGAAGTGTACCCACTTGATTTCAATGGGGGAGACCATGCAGGTTCTACAGGTAATGCAATTTTCTATTTGCACACTGTTAACTGCAGCGAACCACACATAAAGTGCACAGTTTCTTTTAATTGCATTCGTTTAGAGTTTTAAGCAAATATACTGTTTACTTTCCGGGTGCACCGAGTTTCAATTAAATGTGCCGTTTGGACAAAAGCGTGCACCTTTTTGATTGATTATGGTACTTTCCAAAAAAGTACCTGTATCATTGCAAGCACAGGTATATGTTTGCCAACACACTGCCAAAGAAAAAAAAGAGCATAAAGTGTATGATTATACTGTAGCAGTGCTGCCAACAACAACCACCGGTCCTATGCTCATGCACTCTCGGCGAATGTTTGTTTTCATCGACCCGGTACCAGGTTTTAACACCCTATTTCTATGCAAACCATTCGCTGTGCTGTCGGATTTGTCCGCCTCCAAATGCAATGTGTCCCGGCCCCCTGTTTCCACCCTCCTGTCTCGCCCCATCAAACGGCGTTGTACTGCACAAGTGTGCGTGGCATGTGTAGTTTGACCGTTTGTATATGAATTATGGCACTTGAAAATCGATAGCATGCCCCCGACATAAGCACGATGATCCTTTCCGTTTTCCCTCGTCACACACACACACAAACACACACATAAACACAGGACCTTTCTGCACTGTCATATGACCCAAACGGGAGGGCTAAACGCCAAGCCAAACACCTACCGGCCAGACTCTAGTGCAAGACGACCGGTAGTGCTGGCCACGTTATTCACACCACCAACACACGCAACGTGGGCTCGAACACCATTCAGATGGTCAGTTTCCGGTCACCCCGTGCAAAACCGAATGCCTGTGTGTGTGTGTTTGTGTGTGCACCACTGTCGTTCCCAAGGGAGCCGAAGGATACGGCAAAACAGGGCGATCCGGAAAATGGTCTCGATGGCGAGTGTATATTTCATGCTCATGATGGGTTTGTCTAGGTTTTACCACTTTTCCAACCTGACCGGACCTGACTGACCGTCTGCCTCCCTCCCCCCCAGCATCGGCCATTTTCCGATGGCATAGTCTGATCCTCTCCCAAACTCTCCCATCCAAAACCCACCAGCCTCTACACGCGGGTATGGTCAAATTGTAGCGAATGTTCGTGTAGTAGGGATCCCGAGGCCGCAACCGGGAGGCGACCTAACACCGGACATTCAAGTGAGTGCTGTTTTCCCGGGGAAAACCCGGGATGGGGGTTTTTTTTTTGCTACACCGTTGTCAGCGCCCGACGACAGGAAAAGGATAATAAATAATGCATTAAAGCTGATTGATTGACATCCCATGAAGTGTCGAAAAGCTATTACCCGATATGGTGACGCTTTTGCTCACGTTTGCGTGTGTGTGTGTGTGTGTGTGTGTGTTAAAATCCACGTGTGTATGTGTTTGCTCATAAGTGTATTGAACGCTAGTGGTGCGAATGTGCAGCAAAGGGCCATGAAGCTATCGGTCAGTTTCCTGTTTGTTGACAATCCTTTCACAAGAGAGCGCGAACAAACGAGCTGGATGGTCGGAAGTGAGTAAAAAGGACGTTGAAGAACAATCTTCTACCGCCACCGTCACGAAAACCTTCTCCTGCTACAGTTCGGTAGCTATAGAAAGGTGCTGGGGCATGAAAAACAGTCGCCCAGTCGGTGATGCCAAGACAGGGAACAAGAAAATTGGAGTGGATTGGTGCTTTTCAATGACGGAGCAAAGCAACAACGTGCGAGAAAAGTGACCATCGTAAAAGCACGCCAAGCAGTAGCACTAAGCAGGATGACCACCCATCCCGACTACCACCCAACCAACGTGGTCAAATGGTAAGAACGAATAAAATTGCGTAGAAAAAGAAGTCCTGAACTCTACTTGAGATACGGAAAAACTCTTCTTAGGTAGGTTTGAAGTCATTCTGTCATGTGTTTTTAATCCGTACGCCTCAGAAGATTTCTTTTTATAATAGTGTTCTAATAAAAATTTGATAAAAGACAGGTATTAAAAATGTTATACCAAACTTTAATTAAAACATATTGGTTGGGAGGATTTAAAACGAAAACAAGAGACGATGAATCTGAAAAAAAATTGTAATATGCGTGAAGGTTTATCAAAAATAAATGCGGATAATACATCTTCGTTAAAACTTCATTAGTGAGTGCTACTAACAAGAAAAGACCTCGATGCATGTCAGCAGGTTCAACAAGTTTAAAATGAAAATAGGAACTCCCATGTTATTGTCTATGTTATATTCGTATTCTGTAGATGCTTGTAGCTTTATTAAACGGTATATGCTTGTAGCTTTAGGGAATCTCTATGCTGCTTGCTCGTCGCTGTTGTATCGAATGACACTTTGGAGCTGTCAAACCGTTGAACAGGGCTGCCAATGTTGCAGGTTATAACAACTCTTCCCTCGGAAATAGTTCCATGTTCCAGATTATATATTAAGACGCTCGGGTGGTTTGATGATCCTCTTTGATCGGCGTAGTTCTGGCTCCGGTGAAGTCCCCACTAAAGCTGGTTCTGGCTCCGGTGAAGTCCCCACTAAAGCTGGAAACTCTGACGAAACTCCCTGAGGTGACAGGGTGCATGATGGTTGTACTATAGGACTGGAAAATGAGTCATTTGTTGAAATTGAATTTTCTGCGATGGTATGATTGTCTGAAGCAGAGATTTGTGAGTCTGTTTCTCTTCTTTGCCAAAAATTGTTTTGTACTATATCATTTTGTATGTTATTCCCTACAGATCGTATTTGATCTAGATGCCGTTTCCAAATACGTCCATCATCCAGAGTTATTAAATAATGTAATTTTCCTATTCTTTCATTTATAACACCAAATTCCCATTTGTTATTCTTAATGTATTCTCTCGCAGCTACTCTATCTCCTTTTCTGAATTCCTTGGTCATAGGATTATCCTTAATTTGTAAATTTGATGATGGAACCATTAGATCGAGACGGGTACGTATTTGTCTTCCAAATATCAACATAGAGGGTGCGAACCCAGTACTGGGGTGGACCATATTTCGATAAGTCATAAGAATGTTGTTAAGCTCTGCATGAATATCGGAACGATTGCAATTGATTGCTTTTAATTTCAGTTTAAAAGTTTGAATGAAGCGTTCGGCCTGACCATTTGTAGCTGGGTGATAAGGCGCACTGAACTTGTGTACCACTCCATTTAATTTTAAAAAATTTTTAAATTCTTCGGACGCAAACTGGGTACCGTTATCGCTCACTAATACCATAGGGATACCGAAAGTGCTAAATATGTCTCTACATGACTTTATGGTGCTCTCAGTAGTTATATTATTTACCAATCGAACTTCGGGCCACTTTGAATACGCGTCCACTAGAATAAAAAAATAGTTTCCCATGAAAGGGCCTGCGTAATCTATATGGACCCTTTGAAAAGGTCCTTCAGGTTTCTCCCAGCAGTGTATAGGGGCTTTAGATGGATTCGGCCTTGTCAATTGGCATGAGCAGCAATTGTTTATCAAATCTTCTATGTCCTTGTCTATACCTGGCCACCAACAGTAGCTTCTTGCTAATGATTTTATACGAGATATTCCGAAATGAGAGGAATGAAGTTCCTCTAATACTTTGTCCCTCAAATTTGGTGGCACATACACACGACTGCCACGCATTATGCACCCACTTTGTAAGTTAAATTCTTTTTGATCAATTCCAAAAGAGTATTTCGTAGATATTACTTTCCCAGTTCTAAGAGCCCTTAAAAGCTCTTGAATGCTTGAATCTATTGCAGTAGCTTTTTCTAGCTCATGGACTGTAAGTGGCAACGTATGTATCGTATTGATTTCTATGAGGTCTGGTTCTTCTATCGTTCTTTCTCGTACATTTAATGGTAAAGGTAATCTAGAAAAAGCATCGGCATTCATATGATCAATTGATTTACGATGACGGATTGAATAATCAAATCCCTGTAGAAAAGCTGCATAATGTTGCATTCTCATTGCCGACATAGTGGGTAGTCCCTTGTTTTCAGCGAATATCTGGGCTATTGGTTTGTTATCTGTTATTATTGTAAATTTCCTTCCGTATAAATATTGATAAAATTTTCTTATTCCAAAAATGATAGCATATGCTTCTTTGTCGATTTGAGAGTATCTTTGTTGGGTTTTTGATAAGGTTTGAGATGCATACTGTAAAGGTTTTTCCGTTCCATCTGGATACTGATGGCTTAGAATAGCGCCCACTCCGTAAGGTGAAGCATCCGTTGCTAACGTAACGGGTAATAAGGGGTTATAATGCACTAATACCCTTTCTGTTTGCATTTCTTGCTTTACAAAATCAAATGCTTTTTTGCAGGATTCATCCCATACATATGGAACTTCATCTTTTAAAAGATTGTTTAAGGGGTAGATAACCGTACTTAAATTTGGGAAAAATCGCCCATAGTAATTTATCAGTCCGAGAAATGATCGTAGTTGATCCTTATTGTCTGGAATAGGCATTTCTTGTATAGCTTGAACTTTTGTTTCAAGTTTGTGTATGCCGTGTTTATCCACTAAGTACCCACAGTACTCTATTTGATTCTGGAAGAACTCGCATTTTGCTCTATTTACCCGTAAATTGTACTGTTGCAATCTATTCAACACTTCATCCAATCTTTCAAAGTGTGCATCTTCATTTGGTCCCGTAATTCGTATGTCATCGATAAATGTTGTGACACCCGGTATACCCTGTAGGATTTGTTCAATTAATCTTTGGAAAATTGCCGGCGCTGAAGCTACTCCATACATCAACCTGGTAGGTCTAAATAATCCCTTATGTGTCGATAAGGTTAGAATTTCTCGACATTCTGGCTTTACTTCTAATTGTAGGTAGGCTTGAGCAAGGTCAATTTTAGAAAATTTCATCCCTCCTGCAACGTTTGCAAACAATTCCTCTACTGTTGGAAGAGGGTGTTCATCTACTAGTAAATTTGGATTCACTGTAATTTTATAGTCACCGCATAATCTAACTTTCCCACCAGCTTTTTTTACTGGAACAATTGGAGTTGCCCAATTGGAATGGTTTACTTTTTCTAATACGTTATCTGCAACTAATTTATCCAACTCTTTACTAACGGCTTCTCGTACAGCAAAAGCGACAGGCCTAGCTTTAATGAAAATTGGAGTTATCCCTTGGCGTAATGTTAACGAGGCCTGTAACCCTTCAATCTTCCCTAATCCTTCGTTGAAAACTGTTTTGTATTTTTCCATTAGCTTTTCTAGTTTAATATTCACTGCCGATTTTTCAGTGGTGCAGAAATTTAATTCATTTGTTGTACTGAGAAATTTGTTCAGATCTATGTTGATAAATCGCATCCAATTACGTCCCAACAAAGGATTCCTTTCCGATTTGGTAACATACAATGGCAAAATTGTTTCTTGATCTTCTATTACTGCCTTAACGGTAAATTTCCCTAGTACTTCTATCACACCATCACAGTAACTCCTCAACGAGATATTACTTTTACTCATTTTAATTGTTGGAAAATATTTTAATTTGTCCTTCTCGCAAATTAAGGACACTGGCGAACCCGTATCCACCTCAAAGATTAATTTCTTATCAGAAATCTCCATCTCCAGTAAGAACTTACCTGCCGGATTCTGAACTGCTCGTAGGTTGAAGACGTCCTCGATGGTGATGTCGTCGTGTTCTTCTGGAGGTTCAGGGTTGCATTCCAGGTTGTGTACGCCAGCACTGATTCGTTTTGAGCGGCACACTTTCTCCAAATGTCCAATTTTTTTGCAATAATTGCAAACCACTTTTAGATAAGGACATTTATTAGCGAAGTGCCCTGTATTTCCGCAACGGTAGCATCGATATTCATTTTTTTCGGTGTGTATTGGTTTGTTAAATTTTTTGTTCTTATTGGTGTGTATATGTTGCACTGCATAGCTGGATCCTGTACCATGTATTTCTTCCGTACCATGAAATGACAACTCCATGCTAAAAGCTACCTCCTTTGCCTTTGACAGTGTCAACTTTCGTTCCTCTAGCAGCCGCGACTGTATGTTTCTGCTTTGAAGACCAAACACGAATTGGTTCCGAATAGCAGTTTCTAAATAGTTGCCGAAATTGCATGTTTGAGCTTTTTTTTCCAGATCATTCAAGTAATCTTTAGAAAAAGAAGTCCTGAACTCTACTTGAGATACGGAAAAACTCTTCTTAGGTAGGTTTGAAGTCATTCTGTCATGTGTTTTTAATCCGTACGCCTCAGAAGATTTCTTTTTATAATAGTGTTCTAATAAAAATTTGATAAAAGACAGGTATTAAAAATGTTATACCAAACTTTAATTAAAACATATTGGTTGGGAGGATTTAAAACGAAAACAAGAGACGATGAATCTGAAAAAAAATTGTAATATGCGTGAAGGTTTATCAAAAATAAATGCGGATAATACATCTTCGTTAAAACTTCATTAGTGAGTGCTACTAACAAGAAAAGACCTCGATGCATGTCAGCAGGTTCAACAAGTTTAAAATGAAAATAGGAACTCCCATGTTATTGTCTATGTTATATTCGTATTCTGTAGATGCTTGTAGCTTTATTAAACGGTATATGCTTGTAGCTTTAGGGAATCTCTATGCTGCTTGCTCGTCGCTGTTGTATCGAATGACACTTTGGAGCTGTCAAACCGTTGAACAGGGCTGCCAATGTTGCAGGTTATAACAGTCTACAGTTTTGAAATGATATGATTTTGGTAGTTAAACTATTTAAGACATACATTCGGACGTGATTCGGACATGTTTTATATGAAATAAGATGAAAAATACAAAGATTGAATTTTATCTATTTTTGGCAGAATGTTCGAAACAAAAATTTTGCTTCAATACAAAAATAAAAATGTGATTTAAAATATGCAATTAATGTACGAAAAGTATTTTTAACTATTTACTCACTCACTTACTTATCTGGCGAACTAACGAAATCTTTAGAGCAACTAGAAGTTTGTTACTTCTAGTAAACTTGTGAAGATTCGCGGAGTTTCGGATCGATGTGTTGCAATATTTACCAAACGTTGTTTTCCTTTCAAGTTTCAAAATGCAAGAGAGTGTATTTCCTATTTCTGCCCTATTTATAACTTTCTTATGAGTGTCGTGAACGCGAGCGACACTCATCACTACTCACTGTACCCTTTGAAATGTTTCAATGAGCAAACTTGACGAAACTAGTTTTCGTCAAGTTACTGTGACGTCTAAGCGTAAACATACTCCCCCCCATGACAGAATGTCATAACAAAAACAAAAAAAAACCACGCGGTACTAACAGGACGGTTTCGCAACAGGTAACACGCAAATTTTCGTTACGGGACGCGTAATTAATCCCTTCGCCGTTTTCAGCTTGCCTGCACGAGTAACGGTTTCGCAACAGGTAAAACACAAATTTACGTATCAGGACGTGTAACGAATCCCTTCGACGTTTTCAGCTTCACTGCACGAGTAACGATGCGGGATGCAGGGTGTACATCAACGATGCGCGCCAGCGGCCAGCGGATGGGGAGCGCATCGTCCACAAGGATGACCAGTCTGCCGGTGACGAGGACAGCGTGCATGGACGTTCCGATAAGTGCACAGGAGTAAGCTCTGCCAAATCGTTCGGGTCATCCGTCATCGGCAGAAAAGGACGCGAATTCATCGCCGCTTCTATCTGCTGAAGAACGGTGCTGTACCCTTCGTAAGACAGCCTCGAGATGCCCAGATGCCAGTAGAGGTGTCGGTTGACCGTCTTCACCGCAGCTTCCCATAATCCACCGAAATGTGGAGCCTTAGGTGGAGTAAAGTGCCAGGTAATTCCCATGTCAGAGCAGTTGGTTGCGATGATATTTTGCTGTTGATCACTCTGAAATAATACGAATAATTCTTTTAGATCGTGTGACGCACCTTCAAAATGTTTCCCGTTGTCGGAGTGTATATCCGAGGGTAGCCCGCGCCGGGCTGAAACACGATGTAAATCGGCCAAGAATCCTGTAGTGGTGAGATCGCTGACCAGCTCCAGGTGATCCGCCTTGGTTGCAAAACACACGATCACGCACAAATAACACTTGGCGGCGGCAGCTCTCTTGTGCGTCGGCTTGAAATTAAACGGGCCGGCGTAATCCACTCCAGTAATATAAAACGGCTGGCTCGGAGGGAGGCGTTGATGCAGGAGTTGACCGGTTTGTTGTTGCACTAGGGCAGCTTCCTGTCGTATGCAACGAAGACAATTCCGTGGTACTCCTTTCACTATTCTTCGTCTGTCGAGCAGCCAATATTCTTCTCGAATCTGGGAGGGCGATAGTCTTCCCCCGCCATGTATCAGATGGGTAAACGGATGATTCTCGAGAAGCAAACTAAGATGTGTAAAGTGGTAGGAAAGCAGCGCAAGCTTCAATCGGCCACCCACTCGCACGATTCCTTCTTCGTCGAGGAATGGATTCAAGCGCCGTAGAGGTGAGCGCCTTCCTGCTGTTTCTTCCCTTTTCAGCAGCCGGATCGTCGATGCAAATTCGTGTGGTTGCGCCAGATTGCATGAAGCGAGTTTAGCTGCTTCCGGATCGTCCCATACGATCTTCTGCAGCTCAAGACGATGAATGGCTTGGGATCTAAACAGGCCGAGCTTTTCTCCGAAGTCGGGCTGTTTTGGTAGACGGACAATATATCTACCGGTGTTGTCACGTTCAGTGGTAGCTTTGTGAACAGGTGAGTATGCAACATTAACGGTTATGTTTTCCAATTGCCAAGATCGTTGTAGGGATTCCTCCAAGGATGATGCCATACAGACGATAGAATAAAAAGTAGCAGGATCGGTTTTAGGTGACAAATGCTGAGCAGCCGGTACTAGGGCCCGACCGAAAACACTTTCAATCATGAAGGGTAGATGAGGTGCGGGACGATGACGATAACGATGATAATGACGAGCACCAAGAATGATGTCAACGGGAGCAGATTTTTCAAAAATCGGATGTGCCAAGTTGGTGCCAGGCGGTATCTTCCAGGTGATACCAATATCGCGCGTTGGAAGATTCGCTATCAAATTGTCGACAATCAGAAACTCGGTGTTGATCGTAAACGCTGTCACTCGAGAGGCAATCTGGGCGTGTACGGATTCTCGTACCGTTTTTGCCTTTGCCTTGCCTGCTCCATCAATAGTAACGTGTTCGTTACTTTTCTTTAAACTTAGCCTTTTAGCGAGTCGATCGCTAATTACGTTCGGCTGCGATGCGCTGTCCAACAGCGCGCGCGCAGGATGGGCAAATCCGAAATCATCAAACATGGGTGCTAAAGCAGTTTGGAGGAATACCGGCTCGGGTGCTTGCTGCAGTGCTGCTGCGAAAGTGCGTGTATTGTCGGTGGCTGTGTGATCGTTAGTGGTGTTGTGCGTGGGATGTGGCGGA
>KZ061544.1:920167-978438 GCA_002091835.1 Anopheles maculatus | reverse complement strand
TTATGCCTGTGCTGTAGTACTGATGCTAGGCTTACCGTACGTTGAATAGAGAGAGCAAAAAACAACCAATGCGATGAAGAACTGCGTCATACCTGCAGAAGAAATTGAAGAAAATTGTATATTAATAAATGATTATTGCACAAATCATGCAAAGAAAACTTCAATCGTTGAAACATTTTGTGAAACTGTACACCAAACAATTAGAGACGAAGCATAAATGAAAAACATATGTATAAACAATTATCAAGAAAAATATGTCAAGGCATGACCATTGCATGAAAGAGAATATAAAGTAATATTAAAACGATTTTAATGCAAACCAATAAAACGTAGAAACAAGAATAACAAGTTGGTACTACTGGAGATAATAAATAATAAACAATAAACGACAAGCCACATTGAAAAGGAATCAGAAAAGGAAGGTAAGGAATAGCAATAGAAATGTCTAAATAAATGAAAAAATCCATATTTTGCTGCTAAGGAACAGAAAACAATTTAATAAAACAATGCATTTGGTGTCATTTTCAAGAAAATTATAAGAATAAAAAAACAGAAAAGACAAAAATTAGGAATAAATATCGAATGAATCTTGACAGCTGAACCAATAACCTCTTTTACAGAAATAATGAAATTCAGTTTGAACCCAATTGAATATCAACATTTCTAAACGTTTGTGCAATAACCAGTTCATTGAAAAACAAAGTACTTCCGATGGTTTCGCGAAAACATAGGCGACCGCCCTTACTTTTCCTTAATTGCATCGATGCATCAACCAAAGGTAAACAAAAACCGTGTGCGATAAATATTATCCGATGAAAAATAAATTCATTCCCATTAGCTCGCTGCACCTTCTTGCGCAGGGTTTCGGCCGCGCTACCGTAGCTACTAATACATTTCGCATGTTGGCACGATAAAACAAACACTTCACGTTGGACTTCAACTTTAACTACTCTCGGCTAGCTGGCCAAAGTAAGCCGAGGAGAGTTTTTTTTTCGCCCTGTCCCACCGAACTCCCACCGAAAGCCGACGTTCGAACGTTCACTTTCACGAAACTGGCAGTCCTGCGACGTGAGCTACGTTTCAAATTAGATCAGAAGATTAATCTCCCACTTAACTAAAGGAAAACCGAACGAACGGACCCGGGTGAGTAACTCTTTCAGCCTCCGCATCGTAGCTTATATTTATTTAGTTTAGTTAGAGCTTTGTTTGTTTTTTTTGTCTGTGCCTGCGCTAGCTTCTTGTTTCGATCCCAAACATCAGCGCACGAGACATCAGCAGCCGGAAAACATCAGCTCAACAGCGTATCCCGACGTCCATTAATAAATCGTTACCCAAGTGCCCGCAACCGATCTATTCCCGACCACGCGCACCGTTCTCTGTAGTTCCCTTCATTCCCCAAACACACACACACACACTCCGGATCGAGACGAATCAAACGAGGAACAGGCCACCGGGTCCTGACGACCGGCCAGCACGAACCAGCAAACTGGTACGGCGTTGCTGGCTCATGAAATAATCATTAGCTTCATATCGATCGCGAAGTCCTCAATTTCCCATCACCGGCCCGAGACACCGAGCAGCAAACGTTGCTTCTCGGAATGGCTTGAGAAAAAGCTGCCCACGTTATGCACGGTATGTACAGCCACACAAAGTTGGAAAATCACAGCCTACCCTAAAGGGGTCCTTCCACGCGATCCATAGTGACTTCTCGATACAACAACAGCGCACACATACAGAGATTCTCGCTCCGGAACTTGTTTTCCGGCTCGATCGCCGAAGCCACGATGCAGCAGAGCGCCTACCACATAGCGAAAGCAACACGTTTTTGCAATGGCGCAAAAAAAAACCGGATTTTAACTGCAACTTTTACAACGCACACGAGGCCCATCTTCGATACCCGGCAAGCGATGGCAAAGGGAAAACTATCCACTAACCGTGCATCCACCTACGATCGAGCAGGTTGTGGATCTGGTGTGCATGGTTGTGGCTGCAAAACAGCTTATTGGATACCGCGAACTGCAGCGACGCGTACAAGTTGCTCTATTGCAACTTTTGCTGATGGGAACACATCAATATATTTATGTTGCTTTTTTTTCTCTTGCAGCGTCATACTTTTGTAGGCAGATGCTTCGATAGGGTTGGTATCGGAGAAAAGTTTTGTATTACAAAAAGTTGAATCTGATTGATTTTTTGCTTCCATTTTTTATATTTTTAAACCTTATAACGTATATCAATTTAAAAAAAATAAAACAACCTTTTCTAACTAAATGCAAATTAATCTAAATCAATCAATTTATGTCTCATCTGAAAGCGTTGCAATTTCATTATAAAAAGTAAAACTAATGTTTAACGAATAACAATTAACAAATAAAATATCAAAGATGAAGGAAAACCTCATTAAAACTCAGTTTTGTTTAAAAAAAACTAAGCTTTAATATCTTTAACATTTAGTTTTTATTTCATTTTCCCACTCACATTGACTGATCGGAATGAAAATGAAATGCCTCCACCATATCCCGTTCGTTATCCAGCATATCTTCACCCAAACATTACCCTTAAAACCGCAAACAAACACAATTTCTCCTGCATCACCCGATCCGGTATGCCCTTCACCTTCGTACGCAACAACATACTCAACACTGCTGCCCGTGCAATAAACGTTCGATCTAAAACGGGCAATAAATAAATGAAAAGAAAGTGGCACCGTTTTCCACCCAGCAGCTGCTCCCCGCACACTCCAGTTTTCTTTTATTCATCCCTCAAACATACACAAGCCAAAGTGGTGAAGTATGCGTTTAAACAGCGCAGCAAAACGCATCGAAGAAAACGCACCAACCGAACCGACCGAACTTCAGCGCGGTGCGTTGTTAGATGCACGCATCGAAGGAAGGTGACGCCAAAGGAATGTTTGTTTTAATTCAACCAATGTAGCACAGATTACCGTTTGATCGGTGTTTGGGTTGGCAGTTTTCGCTACCATTCGCTTTTTTTTGCATTATCGATCAACCCTTGGGCAGGCGAGCTGTTTTGCTTTTTGGCGAAACATCCGCGACTTTTCCCATTACTTATCGATGCTGGCTTACTTATACTTTCGATTGTAACGCTTTGGGTAGGAGAATAGGGCGAACATACGCCACCTTGCTGGCCTTGTTTTCTAGTCTTGCGCTCGCCAACCTTCTCAAGCAACCCACGAAAGCTTCCAACGCGTAGGTTGAACAAAATTGTAGAAGAAAATTGATTTGGTTTCTTCGTTTCCATCTCCTTTCCTGCAGTCTATTATCAATTTTCTCCGCACAAACGCGGTCGCTGGAAAACTCTTAATGGTGGTTTGTTTCACAACGTACCGATCGATCGTGCAAGAGAATCGAACCACGTTTGCACATCGAGAACCGTACCGGGTGAGACATTCGCTTCTATACTTTCTCAACACCCTATTATCTGGCACAATACGCGAACGACTGCACCATTTTTCGTAATAACAAACTTCAAACTGATCACAAACGATTGTCTTTATTGCTTTGCTTTGGTAATCAAATGATGCCACGTTTGGAAAAATGGTTTACCCACCGGCACAGCATTTCCTAATGCAAGCTCCTGGTCACGGCACCACGAAGTAAACACATTTTCCGTGCCACAGAACTGCTGCAGCATGTGCCGCATGAAGCAAACCTCCAAACAAACATTCAACTTCAATCTAAAACCCATAAACCGCCAACGATATCTATCGGGCGCATCGTAACGCAACACTGTTGCATTTGCATCGTGCAACGACTTCCTCGGGAGAATTATGTTTATCAAAGTGTGCCAAATATCGCGCCGTTGTGATTTTCCAGCGCGTTTCAAATCACTTCTCGATTCGCTTTCCACTGCTGTTGTACTTCCCCAAAACCCTGCATCCCACGAATAAAGCTGCTCCTTTCCCGAAGGTGCTAATGGTGGCATCAGGCAAGCAGCGAACACTAGCTGCCAGCGTCCCACCAAGGGATACAGCGCCTCCGGTTTCGAATCGGCTTACCACATCGGCCCAAGAATCTCAACAAGTTTACCATCCCATTAGCCCACTGGAAACCTCGGAAAACGCCCGAGCTGGCGTTGAAGGGGTCGAGAGCACCCGAGGGCAGAATTCACGCCACCGAAAGGTTGCTTCCTTGTAGGTTCTCGAATATCAATAACGAATATTGAAGACAAATCTTCCACTTCCATCCATTTCACAACGGGTAAAGGTATCTTTTTAAGCCAACACACACCATAAGAAACGCACGTACACACTCACTCGCTGCTTCTCTTCACCATAAGCTATGCAGTCGGTTGCATCCCGTAGACGGCGATCGATCGTACCGCTTTTTCTTCGCGCCCTCACGCATCTGCGTGCGTCGTAAATGGCGACTGGAAGAAGAAATTGGAAAGGGCAACAAGAAAACCACCAACACCAACGAACCCAGCATCCAAATCCAGTTTTTCAAGTCTACGTCGGTACGAGGAGATGGATTGGATCCGGATGGCCGGATGCAAAACCCTCTTACCGCGCGAAGACTCCGCGTCTCCGAAAACGCACACACACACTCAGCGCTGACCGATCGATTCGTAGGCGCGCTAGTTTGAAGGTTTTCTATTGAGTTTTGTGCCTTGGTCTGTTGTCGTGGTTGGGCCACGGTTTCGGTGTACTGCTGCTGCTGCTCTCCTTTCACCGACCGACCGGAGAGTCCAGTCCAAAAACGTTTCGACCATTCATCTCTGGCCGTCGAAGTGAGCGGTTCGGCAGCCGCTAAACTCGACGTCTGCTTTTCCAGCCTTTCTCCTCGCTCGTCTCACTTTTCTCGCTCCCCTGCCCCACAAATGGCCCACACGCACCCGACAGTAGAGTCCACTTAATTCAGGTCAAATAATTCTGGTGAAAAGCGTCGCCGTACACATTTTTCGCATTCGATCGATCGCCGATGATCGGTTTCTGTGGGTTCCGTGAGCGCGAAATCGAAATGTTCGGTGTGCGAATAGTGCGCAGCAAGAAAACATGAAGAAAACACATATAGAAGATACACGATAGGGTGATGGAAAACGTAGCGCCTTGTTTTGGTTTTCTTTTCTCCTGCTGTCTGCTGTTTGCTTTCGTTCGAGAGCCGCACCAGGAGGAATGCTTCATCGGGTTTAAACTAGAGATGAGAATAACAACTCTTTTTAGTGAGCCAACTCAGAGTGAGTGAGTTGTTATTCTGAGCCAACTCGTTTAGCGACTCATTTGGGAGT
The DNA here is from genome assembly GCA_002091835.1 of Anopheles maculatus. Taxonomy (NCBI): domain Eukaryota; kingdom Metazoa; phylum Arthropoda; class Insecta; order Diptera; family Culicidae; genus Anopheles; species Anopheles maculatus. The sequence continues at coordinate 973,194 of KZ061544.1, read as the reverse complement.
CACAATAAAAAAAACCAAAGCGAAAACGTACAAGTATTGGCTTTGTCATTTTACTCGTTCATGAGTGAGTACATGTCGGCACGGCGAGTCGTTTTCCAATAGCGTTCATGAGCGAGTTGAAATGAAATCGTATGGGCCGAGTTGCAAAGTGAACGAATATGAGCGAGTTGAAATGAAATTGTATGGGAAGAGTTGCAACGTGAACGAATATGAGCGAGTTGAAATGAAATCGTATGGGCGAATTGAAACGAAAAGTTACAAGAGGGCTGAAACGAAAATATACTGCACGTCCACGTATCCTTTACCTTAACCGCGAGCGAAATAGCAACACTGAAGTTCTTGTAAGTTTTCGTTTCAATTTGCTTGAAACTTTTCGTTTCAATTCGCTTGTAACTTTTCGTTTCAATTCGCCCATACGATTTCATTTCAACTCGCTCATATTCGTTCACTTTGCAACTCGGCCCATATGATTTCATTTCAACTCGCTCATATTCGTTCACGTTGCAACTCTTCCCATACAATTTCATTTCAACTCGCTCATATTCGTTCACGTTGCAACTCTTCCCATACAATTTCATTTCAACTCGCTCATATTCGTTCACTTTGCAACTCGGCCCATACGATTTCATTTCAACTCGCTCATGAACGCTATTGGAAAACGACTCGCCGTGCAGACATGTACTCACTCATGAGTGAGTTAATAAAAAACGAGTCGTTAAAACACGCCGTGCCGAGTGAACGCAACTCACGAGTTGGTATATTTTAACTCACTCACTCGCTCAGAGTCACTTTGCACTTCTCTAGTTTAAACGCATGAGGGTTGCATTTAAATCATGGCCAACGTTTTTGGTAGCCGTTCATCATCCTACCGGCCCTCGATTCGGTGGAAAGCTCTCGTTTTGATGAGTTTAGTATGTACGACGGCACATCCGAACGCGTAAGAAACTTTACTTTCTTTCGGACGCGCATAGTTTTTCTCATCGGCGGATGTCTATCGTAGCGTCCGCTTTGTTGTTTCTATGCAGATTATGGTGCGCCCTTTGGTCACGTTTCGAAACCAATCGAACGCATTGTTTTGCATCCGAAGACGTCACCTAGTATGGGTTGCCTTGATCGAGTGTTCGGATCGAGCCGGGCAGGAATTTCAGCTTGACCCCGTTCGTGTCTCCGATAGGGTGATTGTAATTTTTCGAATGTGAGTGCTAATTTTTAATTTTCTAATTTTTTTTTCTGCTACAAACTTCCGGCTTTCCCATGAGTGTATCGTGCTGGTTTGATGGGGTGTGTTAATTTGCAGACGTTGTGCTACAGTTTTTCCATCGTTTACGGTGAAGTTTGTGGCTGATTGTTTGAATGATGGTTGGAGCATTTTTTGCGAGGTGATAAGATACAGATGAAGTTAGTGGAACGATTGCTTTTTGTTTTGGGTGTTGTCAGCTGAAATTGGAGCATTGAAACTAGTGCAATTAAAATTGGACACTAATACAAACAAAACAAAAGGAAGATTAGAAGATGAAAAAGGGTTTCTTAATTCGTTAATCAATATTAATGCTTTTTTTATTTTAGGTGAAAAGAAAGGAAGAATATTTTGTTTATCTTTAAGCTGCTTTAAATCAAATGGAATTATTTTGGTGATTGGAGACATGTACATTTATTTACTGTTGTTAATATTTGAACTAGGGGCGACTCAGTGGTAGGTGCGACAGCGGCGCCGGTCTTCACACGGCAGAACCGGGGTTCAAGTCTCATCTGGGCCGTTTCCCCATAGTGAGGACTGACTATCCAACTATGCGGTAACAATAAGTCTAGTAAGCCAGAAATGGCAGGCATGACCTAAGAGGTCGTTAGGCCAAGAAAGAAGAAGAATACTTGAACTAGTAAACTTATTTCCCTATTTCTAATACTAGATTGAACTCTGATTCGGAAGAGCCGGCAGAACAACCTCGAATGGTCTTGGCTTGTAATTTTCTGCTTTATTGTCTTGATTTGATCCGCAGGCTAGAGGCGAAAAAAGACTTCAGTACTTGCTTTTGTGGAGGTTTGAAATGGCTCGTGGAAGTCCGTTTTTAGCAAAACATCTCCTGGATAGTAATTTTCTTTGAACGATATAGTTTTTAAGACAATTCTTGGAAATTTATGGAATTAAATGATTCTTTTGACGAAATGTTTCCTTGGTTGACGAGGACCCATAGTTATTAATGTCCTATCGGATGACGTAGTCTCTCAGCAGAAGATGTTCCTTCGATGGCTTGGTAGACCAGAGACATCTTAGATGGCTAGGGCACTTGGGCGTTGAACTGTCTTTAGAAGACGAGGATCTTTGAAGGACAAGGTCCTTTTGACGAAGTGGTCGAATTGTCAACTTGATATTTAGTATAGCCGAGGTTGTCTTCTAATGATCCCGAATTATTGGTGGGATTACGAGGACTGCTGATTGCGGAGCGATAAGATGCATTTAATAGAAGTGAAGAGTGCATGTAAAAACATTTTTGTTTAAATTAATAGACTTTGCAAAAACAGTATTCTCAAAATCAGGGGCAATATATAACCGTAAAGTTCCTCTAATTGAAATGACTGTTTCTTGTGCTCCAAATACTGCCTTGAACTTTTGTATTCTACAACAATGTACAATAGTATCTTTCGGTGGGTGTATTCAAACTTTCAAGACCACCGGAAGTTACCGAAGGTTGGTTGTTTTGCACACACTCACACATATCTCAAAACAATTAAACAATGTATCTTACAAACCGAATCTTGCGATTGAAAGATTAGCCCACAAAGCAGACACACACACGACCGTTTGGTGACGCTAGTTTTGTAACCGGTAAAAATTCATTGTGACGCAGCGTTTGCTTTTATAAATAAGCAACAAACGGATCAACATCGCCCCTTGCGCATTCGTTCCACTGCTCTGTGGTGCAATAATGGCAGTAGCATGCGCGGTTCGGTACACTTCTTTTGGGGTTTTGCTGGTTTGCTTTTTGTGCGAAGCATACATTGAACAACGAGCCGGCCGCTGTACGATTGCATTGGGATGCTTCACGGTACGCTGGTTTTTGGATAGGAGTTAACCCACTCGCTTTTTATTTCGGTGCTTCGTCGATAGATCCAATTGGTACTGCCGGTGACTGCAGCGTGTGGTTTCGGTACGGAAAGACGGTAAGCGACGAACCCGCACATTACCCGGTTGAAGCGGCATTCGATCGAGAGTTCAAAGAAATGTAAATCCAACCCACCGTACGGAAGACCTCCCCCTTCGTGCGGTTATAGTATGGGTTTCGGGAGTTCACCTCAGGGGTGAAGTGTTTAAAAAGGTATGGTTTTGTGCCAATGGTTTGGTGTGCAAGTGGTGGTTTGGTGTTACTTTCACACGCCACCAGTCGGAAGACAAACTACCTAGCCAGCAGCTTAAGTTCGATGGAATTTCGGGTAACCGGTAAAGCAATAAAACTCGTTGAGCCGGCAAACGTGATATGTGGCGATGGCGATGTGCAATATGGATGCGCACGACGTATCAATCAACGCTGGACGATGACGAAGTTTGACACATTCTGTTGTTTTAGTTCTTGCTCCACAGCATTGCGGCAATTGTGTCAACTTTGTGGTTGGGATGTGCTTGTGAAACTGCATTTCTTACGGTTGAACACTGTTTTACGATGTTTAGTTAAGAAATGAGTGATTGAAGAGACGTTTTCTTGTGTAACTAGCTAAGGAATGACTGAAACAACATGTTCATAATGCTTCATTCTTCAGTTTAATCCTCAATTCAAATATAAGAATCATGATGAAGTACTCTCAAGACTATCGTGTTCAGTGGCGTATATTTTTAATTGAATAATCACACCTACATTTGAATCACAAATCACAAGGAAATACCCTCATTTGCATGTCATCGAAGAGCATAAAATAATTAATTTCATGTAAACATATGCTCGCAAACATTATCTTATCTTCGTGTGCATTCTTCTTATTTCACTCTTTCGACTCACATCACGCTCCCGCATCTAATGAATAATATCTGTGCCACGCATAATTTGCTAATTACAATCAGCATCTCGTTTCGGTGGTTTCTGGTTCCGTGCCGTGCGTAACGTGCCATCATGTACCGTACACGCATAATCACGATCCTACCAAGTGGCCCTCCGACCCAACAACAATGACGATAACATCATCGCACCGCTTCATTCCAAATAATGCAAGATTCGAACATCCAACGATTGGCGTAATTCGACCTCCTCCGATCCGAGACTGTAAAATAAACTCTCCGCACAAAGAGAGCGATACCGGAACATCAAAGCCACCGAAGTCAGTCAGCATAAGCGTCAATCCCACCCTCCCCGAAACCGAAACTGAATTTCTCATAATTGAATTAGATAATTTGTGTTTCTGCGTACCTCTTTCGCAACTCTTTCCATTTTGGGTGTAAAGTGGGCAATCTAATTTTTATTTGTTTGGGGGTGTTTACGTAATCCCTTGATTCTGATTCCGCGACATCTGCTTCCGAGTCTGTGGGAGATATCGGTGGGTGAATCCACCGTGCAGCTAGTTTACGAATCACGGTCAGACTAGGACACAGAAGAAAGTTTAATTTATTTTAATCCTCCAAAACTGGGACTACAAACTGGGTGCCTTTGTTGCAAAACACGGTGCAAAAATTAACAGAAATGAATCAATTCAAAGATGGTAGACAACAAAGGATGAACAAAAAAACAAATATCGGTTCGATTTTGTAATGATTTTTTGTTGTTCAGCTTTGAATGGAACACCTGTAAAGATGTGCGAATTATGAGCGATTTTTTTGTTGGTTTTGTTTTGCTACGATAAGCAATCAAAATTGTGTCGATAAGAAACGTGGATGAAAAAGGTAGGATGAAAGCATGGTGTGCAGCTTTTGGAAACGGGCCATTATTTAATAACAAAACCACAGCTGGAGTTTGTTAAGTGGCAGCGGAAAATGGGACATAAGATAAGGAAGGGAAGCATTTATTATGGTTTATAGATTTTAAAAAGGTCTTTAAGTATGTAATAAATTCTCCATTAGTCGATTTTATTTTGCATTCAACGAGTATTCATGTGGATGACTTAGTTAAACCAAATACACAATAGAGAATTTTACTTTTCTCTAACATCTAACTAAGTAAGCTGAACTGAGCTGCATCGGCTGCACAACGTTTCACAACAAATACACAACATTTCACAGTCACACTTAGTTTCCGCTGCAAAACGAAGTGCAAAAATTTCCAAACCAATCCAACGCCGTATGGTTAAGCCGTGGTGCTGTAAGGCCAAAGACAAAAGGTTTCATCGAACTGGGGCTCGCCTTGCAACATATGCTAATCGCACCTTTTCAGCATCCCGATCAGCCATTTTTTTTTCTTCTTTTTGCAGACCGATCACCGGCTTTTTTTCACACAGAGCTCTCCGGGTTTTCTTGAATGCATGCCAACCAAAAGATCGATTGTTCTGCAGACAAAACAATTGTTGTATCGTAGGGTGTTTCTTTCTCCCTTCTTTCCTTCAGTGGGATTCATGCATTTCATGCATTGGCAATTGTTATGGTATCGATGTGCCCTGATGGTTAAGATGTTGCCACGATACCTGGGGCACGCTTCCAGCCGAAGTCTGTGATAGCGTTCGTGGTTAATCTGCTCCGTCTGCTGGTGGTATGGACGGCAGACGGAGAAGCCGACGCTTTCCTATTGTTTTACGATCGTGTGTGTGTGCCGGTTGGGGTGTGGAAAATTGCATAAACATCGATCCAGATTGCACACAAACGAACGGACGTGTGTTGGACGCTTTGTAATGATATTAAATGCAACTGAATACGGAGGTTTTGTTGCGGTTAGTTGGGGGGCGCCATCGGAGGGCGTGAAACAACTATGCAACGCTGCACGTCACCAGCACGGCACATCCCGAGAGCGTGCCTGCGTGCTGAAATCAACGTCTTGTGCGCTGGGTGATGTTTTTGATACATGACACGAGCGACGGCGTTCGGCTATTGTGGCAAGATGAAAACAACTGTTGCAAATTGCATTTGCGTGCAGTTTTGATGCTGTTTCCATTTAGGGGTGCAATGTGTAATATTTTTGCTGTTCTTTCTGGCGGCCATGTGCAACGCCCGCTCCTGGGCAAAGGTATGGCGTGATGGGTTTGTTAGTTTACATGTCGTTATGGTTGTTGGTTGAATGGGGTAGATCGTTATTGAAGGAGCTCACGGAAATGTAAACAAAATAGGAATTTGAATGAAGAGTTTAAATCGGTTTTTGTGTGGCCTTAACTTTAAACCTTTTTCTGCAATGTGAAGAATTGAAGAAGCTATATTTTCTAATAATATTTTAATAAGCTCCAATAGAAAAACTCGTCTAGCTTTTCACAGAAGGATCTATTCTAATAATATTTTAATAAGCTCCAATAGAAAAACTCGTCTAGCTTTTCACAGAAGGATCTAAGAACGCGTCGAATTCTATTTAACGTCGCATGATCTCGTTTTTACTAATAAAACCCCCAGTCAGTAAATCCCGCGTAAAGTAAATCTTGAAGAATCTCAAGCAAAGCGTCAGCCTGAAAACACTGAAGGACGTCCGTTCCTTAATCTTGGCTAATGACGTTGAAGGAAGTTAGATTAGTTAGTAGCATGAAAGGAAATGAAAGGAACAAGAACGGAAGCAAAAACCCGTGTACCGTCTACGAGCGAAAGGAAATTCTGTTGTGAATGATTGCTTTCCATCTGCTCTCTGTTTTTATTCACTTTCCAGTTTTTTGTGTTTGTTTTTGTCATCTTTTTGAACCAATTTTAATACCGTTGATGCTATTCATTGCTGTCGGGTGTTTATTTATATTTATGTTCTGTCTTTTTTCTTTTTGTACATCGAGTATGTTTTTGAGCTCTTGTTAACAGAAGGGATAATTGGAAATTATCATTATGAATGTTCGTTTTTTCACCAAAGGGAAAACCTTGATGAGACTTCCGAGGGCGTTGCTTACTACTTGTTTTGCTGCGCTTGAAGCAAAATAAAAAAAGCTTCTTATTTGTGTTAGAAGCTATGTAAATTCTATACATCCCTCACAATTTCTTAAGACTTAGGTTGAGTGATGTCTGACAGTCCTAAATATAACTTTATGCATTGTTTTTTGAATGGCAGATGCAAGATAGTCCAGTATTTTTACAAAAATTTGTCTAAATCATATTCAAAGACAGTAATCTCGGAATGCATTAGATCCGTTTGCTTCTAATATTGAAGATTTTACCACGAATAAGAAACCCTTTAGACGGAACATTCCGAAAGCAACTAGAAGACCCGATAATTCAATCTCCACTGCTGGGTGTTAATCAAATCACATCACACTCTCCTTTCGTTCGGCAGCAGTGCATTAGTGGCCGATTTGCGCTAGCTTTCAAAACTCCTCCGTACATTCGCGGAACTCATCATCATCGCGACACACGGTGTACGCTTCAAACCACCAGTTCAATTGACACCTTTTGCAAGCGTTCGTTCTGCATCCAATCGCTTTTAGACGAGCAAACCTTCGTCAGGAAAGAAACTAGATCCACAAAATGCTTCGTTTCGAACCGAATGTGCAACCATCTAGACGTGTGTATGCTTTAAGTGTCCACCCTTGATCTCCCGCCTTCCGTGAACGCTTCCCGTGGAGGGGGGAGCTGAACTTTAGCGAAAGCAAATTCGTGACTCACATATCACGAACCGTCGAAGGTGACGAACGCGGTTTCTTGTGCGTCGGAGGTTCCCTGTTTGCCTGGATGGTCGGTATCAAACAGGCACGATACTGATCGTGTTTCGTCCGCGTATGCGTCCGCCAGGCTATGCGCGTTCTATATGGCGCTGGATCTCCTTGACCTCGTTGATATATTGGAGCTGACTCGCGGTGGTGATCGCTTTTTTAAGAGCTCGCGTCGTTGGAAACTGCCAGTTCCTTGTGAAGGGGATTGTCGTTGTTCGGTTCGGTACGTTTTTTCTGCTTCTTTCGATACTCCCCCACACGCACACACACACACACACATACTCACACAGTGTATGAAAACTGGTTCCTCAATTCCGTGACAGTATCGAAGAGTGAAAAAAAATCTGCGTTCAACCCGAGAGAAGGACTTGGTTTTTGCAAAATTTCAATGAACGGTTGCAGATCATGATGCAGCCTAAAGCTCGTGTGTCTTGAGTGTTGAATAAAGACAACCAAAAAAATTAAGCTTCGAAATTTGTGTACGCAGTCAGCGTTTGTGGGTCAAATGCTTCGAGCCAGGAGTACGAGAAAAAAGAAACTAAACCCCCAAAAACAAAAACTTCCAGCGCACCAAAGCAAATGATGCCGAATTTTTCATGCTGCATCGTCGTACATCATTGTGGTTTCGCTTCAAGTTTAAAGCCAACATGAAAAGGAACCGAAAAAACAAAACAGGCTCCATCTAACGGGACGTGCACAGGGAGGTTCGAGTGTGTGTATGTACGCAGCATAAATGATGAAGTGTGATGGTCACGATTTGGGACTGTGGTTTCGTTCGAGTTTGCCGCCGGGCATCAGACACACGCACCAGACACACGGTACATTTCAAATGCAAATAATAGTGAACAAACTGTACTGAATCTTCAAGCTGGTTCTGTTTTATTCTGCTCGCTTAAGGTTTTGTCTGATTTTCTTCCGTTCGCGTTCTAATTGGCGCTAAGGGAAACCTTAACCACACCACTTAAACTCACCAATTTTGTTGTACCATTTAAATGGTGCGAGCAAGCTTCTGGAAACGAGTTGATGCTATTTTATTGCTATTCCTGCCACTCTTTGGGTGAGAATAAAATCGCTCAATTTATTGTACCAAACAGAAGGGCACGGCAACGGCAGAGCTGAAGAAAACCCGTTCGCCATTATGCCAATTTTGATTGATTTCGTTCGATTGTGCAGCAGAAGATGGGGTTGAGCGTGCATGGTTTAAAATTTGCATAAATGTAAACGGCACGAATCACCATCGGCACCCAGAACGAACCAATGTGTTTCTTTCTTTCGCCAAACGGAAACGTTTTTTGGATTTTTGTGTGGTATACATATTTATTTCCATTTTCTTTACTTTCGCTCCCTCGCGTGTATCCGGTACGGTACGGGTGGTCAGGATAGGGGTTGGAAGCGTTTTCGCTTTGGAATGTTAATCATTTATGCCAATTTAGAGCGCGGTTTTGTTGTTGATTTTGAAAGGAGAAAAAAGGTGGGCAAAAGAAAAACGAAACATATCTAATCAGAAACGTTTATTGATGCCAATCGAAGGTAAGAATGATGAGGTTCGCGGGAAATTGGGGGTTGTGAAAATTCTTCATTTCTAAATTTTGACATCTGTTAAGCGTGGGGAACCTGTTGCCATTGATTACCCAACCAATAAATGAGCAGTTTTCCGATACTCATCAGCATCGATAGCAATGCTGCAAATTAAATCTACCACCGTTTGCGCAAAACAAACGTAAAGAAAAACAATATTTGCATAATTTATGCAAATTTTACGGTTAACAAAATTGCATGCTAAAAATGATTTGCTGTGTTTAATAGGAGCAGCAAACTCTCAGCGAAAAACAGCAAGAGTTTCGTGGATGTTCGAACAAACTGTCACAACATCTGTGCATTCGGTGCGGTCCCGGTGCAGTCAATAGTCATAAAACGCGACAGTTAGTTGTTTTGCGGCACAAGAACGTCTTGCAACATCGCATTACCATTATCGTTACCGCTTGTTCGGTATTGCATCGGCCCCATTTTTCCTTCCACGAACACACAGGCGCACACACATACACCCGTTTCGGTGGAAAATTGTACATTTTGACTCGTACCCCTGGCAACGGTGGATGGCGACGATGATGATGCATCATGGATTTGTTTGGTTGCCAACGCGACGAAGCTTGAACCCGAAATCGGGATCCATCCGACTTTTGGCACAGAAGATCCCCTGGCAACGGTGGATGGCGACGATGATGATGCATCATGGATTTGTTTGGTTGCCAACGCGACGAAGCTTGAACCCGAAATCGGGATCCATCCGACTTTTGGCACAGAAGATGCGAGGAGATCCGTTCGTTTTCATTTATTCATTAGCATAAGTTCTTCAAGCGTCATGCTTCGTTGGATGCTGGTGTGATGAGGTGGAAAAGAGAAACAAAAGGGGACGGGGAATGAAACGGGACGGTGCATTGGATGGACGGTCGTTTGCACAACCCTATTTCCCTTGGAACTGACGCTTCTACGCCAAGTGGAGTAGTTGCATCGTTGGTCCTGTTTTTTTTACTTCGCCATGTGGGTAGTTTGATCCTCATCGTTACAGTAGGTGCGATAAATGTAATTGCATTGAAAGCTCTTTAGAAAATGTGATTCCTGGTCGGGTATGCTGTAAGGTTTTTATACTAATTAAATTGTGAATGAGCCGAAAATAAAATAATGTTCAATTATTAACTATCAAAAGATGGAAAACAATTACAAAAATTTGATGACGAACAGCATACAAGAATGTCAAAGTTTTAATGAAAAAGAATGACTTTTGATTTCCTCAATTTAATTTGCCAGGAGCTTGATAGTCCTGCTTACAGAAATACGTAGAAAATTAAAGAAATTAAAGAAAATTTATTTAAAAAAATTAATTTCTGAACTATTATAAATCTTATACTTCATATTTTACTTAACGAGGTTATAAGACTTATATGAGAAATATGGCTAGAAAATTGGTGGTTTTAGCGAAAGAATTGTTATAAAAATCAATTATTGTTGATCTTATTGGAATAGGTTGTTAACAATTCAAGTTTTTCTCTATAAAATTATGTTTTACTTCGATTTGATGCTCAATCTTGCTTGAATAAATTTAGAACAAAAGTTCTGATTTTGGTGATTTTATTCGTAATAAATCTTACACCGTCAAGCCGTTCCTTATGGATAAAAAACATCAGAAAAAAAACTGAGCTATATTGTTTCTATGTTATTCTATATTTTAATATAACATTAGATTTTAAATTTTTGTTATGCATAAAAATGTTGTTTTAATTTATTAATTTGAGAAGTTTGAATATTTACAAGTTTTCCAAAGGTCAGAGGAGTCGTAACATTCTACTATTTTATTGTTCGGTATGATTTGTGTTGTTTCAATTTAAAGTTTCAATTCAATTTACTTTTTCCAGAACTTCAAAGCAATGTTCAAATATATTTATTTAGTAATTAAGATCAGTATTGTCTATGTCAAAAATGTATTCCAATTATCTCTTGTGATGCGATATCATCCTCTCATGTTTATATTTCACCCACTGTAAACAGATTGCCGCATTCAACCGAACGACCAAACAATCTCGACCCTAGCCATCTCTCAATCTCTCTCTCTCACTATTTACTCCAGTCCCGGTGTGTTTTGCATGTTTGAGAACCATTACGGAATAGGTCGGTAGAATTATGCAAAATGGCTTTGCTGGGCAGCAAAGAGGCTGGCTGGCTCGGTGCGGTTGAAAAAAAAAAAACTCCAACCCACCACGACCGATGGACAGACAATGGGAAAAATGGTCCCGCTGGTAATGCCCACCGAGTCACAAACACAAGCTCCACCAGTGCCCGAATGAGGGTTGTTGCAGTTTTCGCGCTCAAAAGTCATTGCGGAGTGTGTGTGTGTTTTTATTATGTTGTGCCTCTACGTTGCTGTTGATGCTCTCTTTGTGTCTTCCTACCTAGCTGCATACACACACGAGTCACTTCACTGCATCGGATGAAGTTTGGTTCGTTCTTTTATGCTTTGAAAATGGATTCACCGACCTTACCTCAAGCGAGAGATCTTGTTCTTCCACTTGATCCGTTTCGTACCATCATTAAGCTGCAAAAGGTAGTAAGGACCACATCATCGACATCATAATTTTATGCCCACTGTGTCGCCTCTTTCTGTTTGGTTTTCCCCGAGCGTTCTCTCTCACACTCAAGGGACAGTTGCTGGTGCTGCTGCTGCTGCTGCTGTGTAAGTGTGGTTGTGGTTTTACGAAACGGCAAACAAACGATGCACATACTCGAGAGTGGGCAACCGCAAAACTCGCGAACTCGATCGACGCAAAAGGGCGAGAACCTACAAGGAAGCAACCTTTCGGTGGCGTGAATTCTGCCCTCGGGTGCTCTCGACCCCTTCAACGCCAGCTCGGGCGTTTTCCGAGGTTTCCAGTGGGCTAATGGGATGGTAAACTTGTTGAGATTCTTGGGCCGATGTGGTAAGCCGATTCGAAACCGGAGGCGCTGTATCCCTTGGTGGGACGCTGGCAGCTAGTGTTCGCTGTTTGTCTTATGCCACCATTAGCACCTTCGGAGCAGCTTTATTCGTGCGGTGTAGGGTTTTGGGGAAAGCACAACAGCAGTGGAAAGGATAGTATAATCGAGAAGCGATTTGAAACGCGCTGGAAAATCACAACGGCGCGATATTTGGCACACTTTGATAAACATAATTCTCCCGAGGAAGTCGTTGCACGATGCAAATGCAACAGTGTTGCGTTACGATGCGCCCGATAGATATCGTTGGCGGTTTATGGGTTTTAGATTGAAGTTGAATGTTTGTTTGGAGGTTTGCTTCATGCGGCACATGCTGCAGCAGTTCTGTGGCACGGAAAATGTGTTTACTTCGTGGTGCCGTGACCAGGAGCTTGCATTAGGAAATGCTGTGCCGGTGGGTAAACCATTTTTCCAAACGTGGCATCATTTGATTACCAAAGCAAAGCAATAAAGACAATCGTTTGTGATCAGTTTGAAGTTTGTTATTACGAAAAATGGTGCAGTCGTTCGCGTATTGTGCCAGATAATAGGGTGTTGAGAAAGTATAGAAGCGAATGTCTCACCCGGTACGGTTCTCGATGTGCAAACGTGGTTCGATTCTCTTGCACGATCGATCGGTACGTTGTGAAACAAACCACCATTAAGAGTTTTCCAGCGACCGCGTTTGTGCGGAGAAAATTGATAATAGACTGCAGGAAAGGAGATGGAGGTTCGATTCTCTTGCACGATCGATCGGTACGTTGTGAAACAAACCACCATTAAGAGTTTTCCAGCGACCGCGTTTGTGCGGAGAAAATTGATAATAGACTGCAGGAAAGGAGATGGGGGTAACGATTTATTAATGGACGTCGGGATACGCTGTTGAGCTGATGTTTTCCGGCTGCTGATGTCTCGTGCGCTGATGTTTGGGATCGAAACAAGAAGCTAGCGCAGGCACAGACAAAAAAAACAAACAAAGCTCTAACTAAACTAAATAAATATAAGCTACGATGCGGAGGCTGAAAGAGTTACTCACCCGGGTCCGTTCGTTCGGTTTTCCTTTAGTTAAGTGGGAGATTAATCTTCTGATCTAATTTGAAACGTAGCTCACGTCGCAGGACTGCCAGTTTCGTGAAAGTGAACGTTCGAACGTCGGCTTTCGGTGGGAGTTCGGTGGGACAGGGCGAAAAAAAAACTCTCCTCGGCTTACTTTGGCCAGCTAGCCGAGAGTAGTTAAAGTTGAAGTCCAACGTGAAGTGTTTGTTTTATCGTGCCAACATGCGAAATGTATTAGTAGCTACGGTAGCGCGGCCGAAACCCTGCGCAAGAAGGTGCAGCGAGCTAATGGGAATGAATTTATTTTTCATCGGATAATATTTATCGCACACGGTTTTTGTTTACCTTTGGTTGATGCATCGATGCAATTAAGGAAAAGTAAGGGCGGTCGCCTATGTTTTCGCGAAACCATCGGAAGTACTTTGTTTTTCAATGAACTGGTTATTGCACAAACGTTTAGAAATGTTGATATTCAATTGGGTTCAAACTGAATTTCATTATTTCTGTAAAAGAGGTTATTGGTTCAGCTGTCAAGATTCATTCGATATTTATTCCTAATTTTTGTCTTTTCTGTTTTTTTATTCTTATAATTTTCTTGAAAATGACACCAAATGCATTGTTTTATTAAATTGTTTTCTGTTCCTTAGCAGCAAAATATGGATTTTTTCATTTATTTAGACATTTCTATTGCTATTCCTTACCTTCCTTTTCTGATTCCTTTTCAATGTGGCTTGTCGTTTATTGTTTATTATTTATTATCTCCAGTAGTACCAACTTGTTATTCTTGTTTCTACGTTTTATTGGTTTGCATTAAAATCGTTTTAATATTACTTTATATTCTCTTTCATGCAATGGTCATGCCTTGACATATTTTTCTTGATAATTGTTTATACATATGTTTTTCATTTATGCTTCGTCTCTAATTGTTTGGTGTACAGTTTCACAAAATGTTTCAACGATTGAAGTTTTCTTTGCATGATTTGTGCAATAATCATTTATTAATATACAATTTTCTTCAATTTCTTCTGCAGGTATGACGCAGTTCTTCATCGCATTGGTTGTTTTTTGCTCTCTCTATTCAACGTACGGTAAGCCTAGCATCAGTACTACAGCACAGGCATAATATATCTAGTCGATAGCACAACGGACATTATTTGCCGGTTAAGCTAACCTTCCAAGGGCAGTAAAATAAGTCCAGATTGCCTTTTGTTAGCCATGTCAAAGAACAAAAAAAAAACGACATCCAAACACTTTTACCCATACACAGCTCATCCACTATTCAAGGTTATGTTTCGTATAGTTTTTCCTCCACGTACACTCGCATGGCTGAATGCAATTTCCCGTTTTCGATGCAACCGACAGGGTATCTACAAGCCTCTCTTGACTCGAGTAAAGAATTAAGCTTATCATCCGCTCGCCATCTTGATACTGCTGAATCGATCCGAACGGGTCCGCTTGGAGCTGGAGATGCAATTGTTCTAGCGTGAGCATTACCAAACCTACCTTCTCAGAACCACCGGCGAAAGGAAAACGATGCTCGACGATACGTGCATTATTAATTAGCGAGGGTTTTGCGATTCGTGGCAGGTACGGTACCTTACAACAGCTAAGCCGTCCCGGTGAGCGAAACCAAGCGAGTGGTAGCATTCGAGCAATACATTCCACCCGTAAGCGTTTGGCTAAATAAGTGATAAGCTACGAGAGCATAATCCTTCAATTATGTTGCACATCTAACGCTGCAGCAGAACGTAGGCGCATCAGGAACGTGTATTATTGTCGCCGGTAGCTACCTAATCATGATGAAAAGTAGTGGCCATACCGTTCTCGTTTTCTCCGCAAACAAATGACTTCCTCGCCAGTGACATAACGCTACAACAATTATCTCCACTTGAGCGTCGGAACGGAAGACTCTGTCACTCTGTTTCTGTTCCCTCTGTTCGTCCCGGTTCCGCAAGCGTCCATCGTTCCTCGAGACCCCGAGTCAGGTGGGTAGAGAGCACACAATTATCCCAGCCCCTGGAATGTGGATTGGGATGTGCTCAAGGATGTCTGGAATACCGGGCTTGCCGGGCACACGTGAGACCCTTTTGTTGTGGTAGCGTCGCGTGAGCGGGCAATCCTAAGCCAATTGACAAATGACAATTTGAAACAGCAGCTCAAGTGCTGGATTTATTGAATACGACGCAGATCTATCTCTGTATGTGTGTGATGCAAAGATAAATGTACGGCGGTGTGTTGTGTTCGTCCTTTCCGCGTAAGCGGTTTCTTCGCTGGCGCGTATTCAACGCGCCGGAATCCTTTCATGCCCGGCAAGTGATTAATAAGGCTTATGAAATGTTTCTTTTCACACACAGGAATGGAATGGAAAGCGGGCAAACAAAAAACGATGGTTGGAAAATAAACTTCCCGACGATAATGTTGGAATGTCGCTAGTGTAAATACACACACGCGCGCAAATAGACACACAATATGTTCTGAAGAACGGTTTGTGTGTGTGTGTATCGTGTCTCTTTCACGACGGTAAACCACGCTTGTTGATACATCTAACGATCGCGTTTTTCTTTCACTGTTTGGTGAGAAAATACGAAAAACTGTACTATAAAGAATAGACAACTGCAACAGCGTTCTCGCTGCTTATGTTCCATCCGATCAGCACACCCGTGTTTTCATTTATGCTTCGTCTCTAATTGTTTGGTGTACAGTTTCACAAAATGTTTCAACGATTGAAGTTTTCTTTGCATGATTTGTGCAATAATCATTTATTAATATACAATTTTCTTCAATTTCTTCTGCAGGTATGACGCAGTTCTTCATCGCATTGGTTGTTTTTTGCTCTCTCTATTCAACGTACGGTAAGCCTAGCATCAGTACTACAGCACAGGCATAATATATCTAGTCGATAGCACAACGGACATTATTTGCCGGTTAAGCTAACCTTCCAAGGGCAGTAAAATAAGTCCAGATTGCCTTTTGTTAGCCATGTCAAAGAACAAAAAAAAAACGACATCCAAACACTTTTACCCATACACAGCTCATCCACTATTCAAGGTTATGTTTCGTATAGTTTTTCCTCCACGTACACTCGCATGGCTGAATGCAATTTCCCATTTTCGATGCAACCGACAGAGCATCTACAAGCCTCTCTTGACTCGAGTAAAGAATTAAGCTTATCATCCGCTCGCCATCTTGATACTGCTGAATCGATCCGAACGGGTCCGCTTGGAGCTGGAGATGCAATTGTTCTAGCGTGAGCATTACCAAACCTACCTTCTCAGAACCACCGGCGAAAGGAAAACGATGCTCGACGATACGTGCATTATTAATTAGCGAGGGTTTTGCGATTCGTGGCAGGTACGGTACCTTACAACAGCTAAGCCGTCCCGGTGAGCGAAACCAAGCGAGTGGTAGCATTCGAGCAATACATTCCACCCGTAAGCGTTTGGCTAAATAAGTGATAAGCTACGAGAGCATAATCCTTCAATTATGTTGCACATCTAACGCTGCAGCAGAACGTAGGCGCATCAGGAACGTGTATTATTGTCGCCGGTAGCTACCTAATCATGATGAAAAGTAGTGGCCATACCGTTCTCGTTTTCTCCGCAAACAAATGACTTCCTCGCCAGTGACATAACGCTACAACAATTATCTCCACTTGAGCGTCGGAACGGAAGACTCTGTCACTCTGTTTCTGTTCCCTCTGTTCGTCCCGGTTCCGCAAGCGTCCATCGTTCCTCGAGACCCCGAGTCAGGTGGGTAGAGAGCACACAATTATCCCAGCCCCTGGAATGTGGATTGGGATGTGCTCAAGGATGTCTGGAATACCGGGCTTGCCGGGCACACGTGAGACCCTTTTGTTGTGGTAGCGTCGCGTGAGCGGGCAATCCTAAGCCAATTGACAAATGACAATTTGAAACAGCAGCTCAAGTGCTGGATTTATTGAATACGACGCAGATCTATCTCTGTATGTGTGTGATGCAAAGATAAATGTACGGCGGTGTGTTGTGTTCGTCCTTTCCGCGTAAGCGGTTTCTTCGCTGGCGCGTATTCAACGCGCCGGAATCCTTTCATGCCCGGCAAGTGATTAATAAGGCTTATGAAATGTTTCTTTTCACACACAGGAATGGAATGGAAAGCGGGCAAACAAAAAACGATGGTTGGAAAATAAACTTCCCGACGATAATGTTGGAATGTCGCTAGTGTAAATACACACACGCGCGCAAATAGACACACAATATGTTCTGAAGAACGGTTTGTGTGTGTGTGTATCGTGTCTCTTTCACGACGGTAAACCACGCTTGTTGATACATCTAACGATCGCGTTTTTCTTTCACTGTTTGGTGAGAAAATACGAAAAACTGTACTATAAAGAATAGACAACTGCAACAGCGTTCTCGCTGCCTATGTTCCATTACCCCGATCCGATCAGCACACCCGTTAACCGGGACGGAAGTGACTTGGGCTTGAGTGATGCATTTATCTTTCCATCCTGTGGTGCGACGAAAGAGTCGGCAGTGGCATCTCACTGGTAGTGGTGGAAAAGTGTCCCTCGGTCGTTGACTTTCTACCATCCATGGCTGCGACACTTTACCACGGCGGACAGTTAGTCGCTTCTAACGCCGGAGATGACGGTCTTGCATCCGCTGCATTCCAACTCATTGAAAGCCTGTGATAGCTGTTTACACAGGGAATTATGATTTTCCGTTTGCGAGACACGCCGGTAAACAAAAGGAAGGTGGAATAATTTAGCCATCGGATGGTAATTGGTTTTCCACCTTCAAAGCGTGTGGATGGTGATGGCTTCCACAGACGACGCTTTAGAAATGGAAGCGTTGAATGCCGTTAAGAATGAGGCGTGTAATGAGAGCGCAATTAGGAGCTACGGGTGATCGGATGCGCGAGTGTCGATCAAGGTCTGTTCTAAGGGAACGCTTTTCAAATAGTTTCAGGCTGTTTGCAGTGAATGGAAGAAGCTACGGAAGTGACATTCAATGAGACACTATTTGTTTGACGAAGACTCTGGAAAGATGAATGAATGTACCAGCGGCATTCAAGCTTTTGGACAAATTTTCTCATTAGTATAATTCCACTTATTGGAATCTTGTGACGTTGGTCTTCAAATGGGGAAGCAGATAGCTCTGAAGAACTATCGTATTTTGACGTGTACTCTTTGCTTTTGTGTACAGTTTGTAATACGTATGATACAATGAACTCAGTCATTTCATGATAATATCTTAATAGCAGTAGAGTCAGTCAGTCAGTAGAGTTGTTGTCGCTGACCAATTAAACTTTTCCAATATCTAAGTCGAACGAAAACTTCGGAGAAGTATTAGATCCCAAGTATCCGACAATTTGAGAATGATAAGGAATAACTTGGTGGGCTATTCGTACTAAAGGATCATGACTCATGTGTCAGAACACTTGGATAAGTTTGATATTGTTGTATTAAACATCCAGTTGAAGATTTCTGCTTCAGAGATCAAGATAAACACTCAAATTCAGACTCAGAAAGAGAGTTTGATTGAAAACATTTTGAAAGCGACGATGAACTCGTCTTTGATGGAGCATACTCTTAACTTAACCTATTAGAGCCATTCTTGCGTATGTAAGACTGACTATTTAATTAGAGCTGCATAAAATCAAGACCTCAAGAGGCTGTTGTGCTAAAGGAAAAAACAGGAGGTGTTCAAACATTAATGTTGTTTTGAAGCAATAACTATCAACAACAGTACCATTTACCGTTTACTCCTGTAAATGAAAACCCCTGTACTATACTTTATCTAGCCAAGTGAATGTTTTAACAATCACCGCAATAAGTCATTTATGAGTGCTATTTTGTGAACCAATTTACTATAAATTCTGATCCCTTTCATTGATTATATTGCTTTACCGTGTACACTAGATCCTATATAATACATCCGAAGCAGTGCGCTTCCACCGGCAGTACTCGTACAATGGAAAATATATTCCACTTCACGTTCGCTTCTACGCGGATCGGATCCTTTGCTAGACGCAGCAATGGAAAGACTTGACCCTCGCAGGGCGAAAATCAATTAACCCAAGCCTGGGTGCCTAAACCGTCCCGGCGTCCCTGACTGCAAGACGCCAGCAGTTTTTCGAACGGGTACAGAATTTATTCATGACGGCAGACCAAGGTTCTTACATTCACCTGCGTTCGTTCTAAGTCACCCCAAACCTGTCGTGGCGAAACGTTACGTGTTGCTAACTGTCACTACCTCCCTCAACCCCGACACCTTTCCGACCCTTAAGACTGCCAGCTAGAGATTTATGTGCTCCACCAAAGCGGACCTGATTTTGTTTCGTTCGAAAACCGGGCGAACGCAACCATCATAGCGATGCAATCTTGGCATCTTTGATTTCCAGCTCCGGCCTGTGGATGGTTTGATGTGTAAGATGGTTCGTTTTGTGGTGCATTTTCCAGCGCGCATGCCGCATAACGTGCCGTTCGCGATTGTTTCGCGCGTTCGCAATGGGTGGAGAGATGTAATTGTGGTATCGCTTACAGACATACACACACACATACACAGACAGCCGTCCGCACGAGGTGGTTTGCTTTATCTGACAACCAGCTTAGGTCGTGTGCCTTGATCCGAGGCCTTTAACTACACCACCCATCCAACGTACTGGATGGAAACCCACTCCGGTGCACTCGCTGCACGGACCGAGATAATAAATGTAACACGTTCACTTTTCCTTTCGCCGAGACGCGCACGTTTCGCATGGTGGGCGCTTGGGAAGGTTTTTGCATACAATTGGCGTGCGCCCGACCATCCACAGCCTCGCCCTCCTTCTCACCCCCGTGTTTATCCGCACCACATAAGGGCTGTCTACAAGTGCGCTAGCAATGCTGGTCGATGGATGCTCTGCTTAATTGCATGATGGAATAAAATAAAATAAAATTATTATGCTCGACTTCCTCTTCTTTTTTGGTCTGCTCAAACGTCTTCCTCACGCGGTAATGCGTCCACCCGAAGGGATGTAGTTGATTCTTTACGAGTGATTCTGCATGTGGTTTAGTGTCGGTAGAAATTGAAAGTGACGCGCTGTGTTAAAACGGGAGGGGTGGTCTTTGTTCCACCCTCTGGCAAATGTGTTCGGTTTAGGCTGCACCGTTCAAGCAGTGTACGATCGTCAAAGTTAAGTAGATTTGAATGAAGTCTTTCGCTGCGGGTAGACCGAAGCTTTAGTTCCGCATTTTTTCCCCCTAGCGCAGGCAGCAGATTGTGATCTCATGTGGAGTGTATGGAGTCTAAAATGGAAAACCTTTCAAGTATTTGGAGCTTTAAGCGCCTGTTCGAACTGGGAGAAGGTTATGCAAACAGCGCAATACAGACACAGAGCACCACAGTATTCATTACCTTTTTCGGAAGCGATATTCAATGCAGCTTGTTACATTGCAAGCCTTTCCTATTACCGATGAAAAACAAGATGGTTGCAAAAAGTACAGCAACCTTCCTGGAAGAGGGTTGGCGTTTGATGTGGTTTTGACATTTGAATTCATTCTTGGGACAGACAAAATAGAATCTTGTACTTGTTAGGTTTGTATTAATGGAGAGATATCGTTCCAGGAAAAGGTAATATCGTTTCAGGATTGATTTAGGATTAATGGAATGCATCACATACACATGCCATAGAAATTCTTATAATCACTTAGAAATTATTAACTTTAATCCTGTTCTTGGATATATTTACGGGAATTTAAAAATGCATACCATTCCATGTTGCCAGAGAATCAAGCTTTATATGATTCAAATTTGTATCATGGATGAACAATGGTTCTGTATTCAGTTATCAAACTTTTTATGAACATGTATAAATATTAATGCAAAATGTTACCGTTGACTATAAGAAGATATGGAAATTAAATTACAATCGCTTTATAAACAACGATTCAATATAACCAAAACAAAAACATTAATTCGATACCTATATCGTCAAGATGACACGCATATGCTTCAAAACTACGAAAAAAACCCCCAAAACCCTTTAAAAAATGTACCGTTCCGCTGCTTTGTACTGTTGGCAGAACTGAAGTAGGTCTTCCCGAATGGGTTATTTTGCCTTCTCAGCCTCCGTAAATATGGCGTTCTTTGTTCGCCCAAGCAGCACTCACCGGCAGCAACCCTACACAATCCATACAGTTTTAATTGTGCGCCCGTATTCTGAGTGATCGCTTGTTTTTGTTGTGCTTCTGATCAAGTGTGCGTGTGTGTGGATGATTGGGGAAAGCTCACCCGGTTCGATCGCACGCATAAAACAGCCCAACCTAACGGATCTGCCACCATGCTGAATGGTCTGGGAAGAACGCAACATCAGATCGATACAAAAGAACACAAAACAGGTGTCTTCCCGTGGGGCAAGACGGCAAGTCGTTCCATTCTTTGCGATGGTTGTGGTTGTTTTTTGTTGTTGCTGTTATGTGCGGCCTCGAATACGCTACGATTATGCTCGAGTCGAGAGCACCCAGCACCCAACCGAACAGGATGATGGGTGCTAAAGCATATTTAATCACCGAGCCGGGGGCACACCGATGCCAATGAGGGATGAAGCAGCACTATCTCGGGCGAGTCATCTCGGGTGTGTGACACCCCGACAGACAACGGCCGAAGAACACCGGTAGCATCATTATTGGCAGCGCGCGGGAATCAGGCGAAGGCCTGGTGGTTTGTGAAAACGGGTGAAAAAGGGGCGATCGACGTGCTGGCTGTCGGGGGCCAGGGCAGCCCATGATTAACATAACTGTTTTACGCCACAGCAGATTATGGTAATCATTAGAACTAGTTTTCTTCTTTACGATCGTGCGCTTAACCTGGACCTCGGTCGGTCGCAGCAGACCCATAATTCGCTTCCTTCACCCGGGAAATTCGTTGACTGTGGACCACAGGAAATATGGAGGCCAACGCTAGTTTTTACATTACAAAAGGAGTGAAGCAATGAGATTGAGCGGTAAAAACAAAATTGAAATGTGCAGGGAGCACGGGCTGTTTAAAAGTCACCCGACACTGACTAGCGCTGACTGGTAAGACGCTTTCTGTTTTGGAGGTTCCCTCAGTAAATGTGGTAACGGCGGGAATACAGATGGCGTTTGCTACTGCACTTAAATTATTTCTGTTTCAAACGATCGCAGAACGAGGTCCCCTGATGATCACAATAGAAAGTTCCGTAGGGTTCCGTAGGCCTGTTTGGCTATTCCGACCGAACGGATCAACCCTTGCTGGTGTAATTGTGACCCATCTTAATTGTCCAGGCATGTGTATGTGATGCATTCCATTATCTTTGAAGCTCAAACCACTTGGTTGTCGAAGTCAATGCGGTATTGCTGAAGAAAATGAAGAAAAAGCACGAAAAATAATGACCTCGAGAAAGGTGCAAAGTACGAGCTTATGTAGGCCACCGTATGGATCGAGTGAATGGATAATGTAGTGTATAATTGAAGCCAAACTTCTACGTGCTATCTTCTCCCCAAAAGTCACTTTGCATTGAAATTACACGTCATGGGTTGGGGAGAAAAAATGGGCAGCGTTTTTCATTTCCTTGGATTTGTTTCCGTGCTACTGACTACCTTGAAAGGGGGGAGTGGAATGTCATCGGTGAAGTTCCAGTAATTGTCAATTTAATTGAGAATTTCAATAGGAGGAATAGTAGGACATCATGCTGATGATACGATAGTAGTGAGAGCTTTATTTATACTAAGCAATATTTATTTCGTTAGACGAAGATTACAATTGTTAGGAAGTATTGATAATGGAAGTTTTACTGTCTAAAATTAATGTCAGTAGCCTTACATTTTCTCAAATGTTGTGTCAGTGCATAACTTTATCTCCTTGGTTTAACGATCTGCTAGATCTTCATGTCAATCAGTTCTCTAACAATTTCTAATATTACCTCTAATCATAACAACATTTGTAGCAGCGACAAACACCATCAACTGTGTATAAATTTGGTGTTGATCTGTTAGAAATGTTTTGATTGCCTCAAACTAGTCATGCAATAGATGAATTTTCCCTCAATGCATCAGTATTTTCCCCTCTTTTTATAGGGAGAAGTTTGATGAGAAACATTTAATTCATACTCCTTTCTTCAACACACTTAGGTGTCACTTTGCAAACGCGTTAACGCACACTTCAGGCTAAATTTTTATACAAAAACCCTCCCATAATCCTATGTTTCGATTGTTTTCAATGAGACACTTCTGTACTCCGAAACCACTCGAAAGGTGTGACGAAGTGAATCTTACCGCCATGATGACCACAACCAAAACCGTCTCCCTCTTCAGTGGCAACTAACCAACCTCCAGCACTATTATGTTAAGGGAAGACTCACTGCAGACGCTAGCCGTGCCATAGTGTCGTGGTTGGATGATTATGAAATATGCTAATTATGATCGAGATATAGCCACCCAAAACAACTACCACCTCATCTCGTTTGGAGCATCTCGTTCGGGATTCGATTTCACCGGCCCCTTGGTGGAGTTTGATGTCAGTCTAAAACTCCAATTGTTTCGTCCATTATTTTGCGCCGGTGGTCTACGGTGGTGTTTTTTGTTTTGCTTGCGGTCCTCCCGATCCCGATTGTTTCGCTCCGATAGTGATAGCGTGTTTGGTGAAACAATTGGAGCACACCCTTCGGTCGGGCCGCTGGTCGGGTTTGCCTTTCTTTAGGGTTTTGGACTCTTTCCTCAGGTTGGTGTGTTATTTTTTAGCAAACAATGGAAAGTGCACCGGAAGTTGCGTAAAGACAATGCGCGTTCTCTTACCACCCGAACGATTATTTGCGCGCAAATGGGTGAAAGTGAACTCTCAACGGTGTACAGGCGTGGGTGAGTTGGTTTGCCGCGACCGATTGAAGGGAACGACAACCATAAAAGTGGAAACGAGCATTAACCTCCAAAACTCGTTTTTTTTTGTGTGTCTGTTGTTGCAAGTTGGTTCGAGCAGTTTGACTAGAACGAAAGTGTCGGCTCTTACAGCCAAACAAGACAAAGAACAAATTCGTCATCTATTTCCGAGCCGCTGGCAACTGTTAAGCGGGTGGGTAGGGTTTCGGGTTTTCACCATTTCGAGCATTTGAGGCTTCAAATTTGCAGCAATAAATTCACCCGAAGCAAGATTTGCCCGGCTCTGTTTGGCATCACTTTTGACAGGGGCAGAATAAATGATGTTTAGATTGTGGAAGACAGTACAAGCTCAGGTTAAGATTCTTTTCCGCTACGTGTGTTTCTGTAGGTTTCTTTCTTCAGCATTCTGTATTTCTTTTGTCTTTTTACACTGTTGTAAAGCAAACACGAAGGAAGACACATTCTGGTTGTGTGCGAAGAATAAGAAATTTGAGCTTAATGCCTTGAAGGAAGATAGATCAAAATAATTGATTGTCTTATGTAAATGTTTCCGGAATGTCGGTAATTGGTGACTTTTGTAACGGTTTTGTGGGCTGTTATCTGTGCGCTGATATCGTGTCTTCCCGTGGCGGGGTACCGATTTACAACGTTCTCGAGTCTCGAGTGATGGCTCGACTGGGCAAAGGGAGTTCTGTAAGGAAATACATTTAATCTTCCCCTTTTTTCAACCGAAGTTCGTTGATTTGTTTCGTCGAGCTTCAGGTGTGCTGCTTAATTAATTGATGGTTGATTTCGGTAATCAAAGAACCATTATCTTAAGTTGTTCTTTGGTAAATTTGTATTTTTTATTTAAGGAAACAAAAACGTTTATTTTAGCTTTGTTATGCAAAAAAGCGTAGTGTGTAAGAGAAGTAGTGTAAAAGAGTGTTTTTATTTTGTTCTGATTTATAGGGTCAATAAACTGCGTTTTTTTTTCGCTCTGAGTGAGCATTATGTATGTGTAGCCTTGACCAAACCGTAAAAGGAATTATAAATGCTCATCCCGAATTCGCATAATCCGGATATCCATGAAATTCAAGTTGAGGCGACCGCGCATATGCAAATGAGTGACTGTCCCGTTCCCAAAAGAACGGAAATACGTTCCAAAGCGTACGAGAAGATGTTCGCCGAAGCGTGAGATTTTGTTTGCTTCTCGCTGTTCCGTCAGTTTCTGTCTGTTGGGTGGCCTCATCGATCTGTTGTAATGGTTTCCTTCCGTTTTGTGGCTCTCTGTGTGCGTGCGAGGCTCACCATATCGTTTTGATCGTTTGTTTAGTTGATTTGAAGCTCACGAGCTCGCTCACAAGCTCCGGGAGAGATGAATCACGGTTAATTCGATTGGGAAATAAGCTGGCGATTGTGGCAGTGTCATCGCATAAGATTAGAAAGAAGATTAACCCTGTCCACACCCTGTAGCACGACAGGTGAAATCATCGTGACAGCTCGATCTTTCAAATGGGGTCGGTTTTAGGGTGGGCATTACGTCCATGTAATAGGGTGGAAAATAGAGGAACGAACTGTCACTGGAAAGAAAAACAAAACAAAAAAGTCCCTCATTGTAGCCCAATCAAACTTAACGTCACGTTGATGATCATCTGTTTCCTTTTTGTCGTTTTGTAACAGCCTAAAAGCATCCGATATCGGCAAACGTCAAAACAGGCGTACCTGGGGTCTCCAGAGATTGGGGAGAAGCGTGATGGGTGTCACACAGGCGACAGGAAGAAGCAATTAACTATTTCTACCAACCTTTTTTACTCAATCTCTCTCGTCAAAGGTTCCGATGGGTTAAAAAAACGGTTGACAGGTTGCTCTCGGTTGATGAACCGATCATGCCGGATCGGTGCGAAATTGGTGGTCCCGATTGGTGGCGCTTGAGTCGACCTCGAGCCGGCGATGGAACGCGTCTTCTCTCTTTTTGGGTGTGGTGCTGCAATTTGCTTTTTCACGTATGTTCAGCCTACTTGCTTGAGTCTTAAGCTTAGTTAGTGCGCATTTTTTGTTGGTTCCAGTCTTTCTCTCTCTCTCCGTAATCGCACTAAACAAACAATGGGAAAGCTTCACCACTAGATGGTGTGTGAAAAGCCGCAAAAGGGTGGAAGGAAAAAATGGTGAAGCAGCCCCAAACCACCAAATGAAAGGGCTCGGTCCGGTCCAGTCAATCGTACCGTGCCGCCACAAAGCGAAGAGGTCCATCACTGTCACTGCCGGTGAGCGTTTCTACGTCGCTCTCTCTGTGGGCCATCGTTTGCATTCCACGCGGCAACCATTTTACGGTCGCCGATACTCGATGGCCGGTAATTTCCGGTCCGATGGGGTAAAGAAAAGAAGGAAAAAAAATACGATGTGCTCTACACATCCCGCCCGGAGCTTAGTTTTCTCGTGCGAGCCGCTTCTGCTGCGTTTGCTTTCGGCCGTGTGGTTACGGTGCGTTTCTGGGATGGATAGGCTTAGTGTAACCTCAAACCCATCACTAGCGAACTTATGTTTTTTTATTTTCCTTTACCCATTCGCAGAAGCAAAGAAACGCATACACACGATCTTTTACGACCATTTTCCGAAACGCACCCCCCCATAGTGAAACGCTTTATCTCGGCTACTTTATAGTGCCACACGGTGAAGATGAATTTTGATTGATTTGTGGAAGCTCACCATCGTGTCGTGGCGGTAAGCAAATGCATGCGATAAAATAAAACAGGAACGCCGAATTGGCTTTTGCTTAATCCCACCCGGGCACGGGAAAGATTTTGATGCACGAGGCATTAGGTCTCGTGCTTGCGGAAAAGCCGTAATTCCGGCACCACAACAATCAACGTGGTTCGGTTTCGGGCGAGATTGCAAACACCCTTTCTATATGTTTGAACCATCACGAGGAAAGCAGGGAAATGTTTCGCTCCCTTCCGTATTGTCATCATCATTGCCCATGCAAATGATCGGTGCCGCGAGATGGAGCGGAAAATAGTTTCAATTCCCCTTTCTGCGGGTCGATTTATGCACCCCATTACCTCGGTTTTCCGTTGGTTGTGGAGATTGCGTTACAGATGGCTCCCGATTGCAGGTAACGCTACTAAGAAGAGAAACAGAGAGAGGAGAGAGAAAGGGAGTGAAGGATAGTAATGCTTATCAGAGGGTGCTGGATGAGACAGCGGGCCAGGGGGGTTAGTGTCGTTTGTGTAATGTTCCGGTAAGGAAACCGGACAAAGCCTATGGGAAGCAATGAAACTTGGTCTTTAATCGACTGGGCTGTGTGCTGTGGTTAGTTTACGTCAGCGATTTTTTTTGTTTGCTTCCCTTTTGTTAATTAAGTTTCTTAAGTGGGCAATGTTAGGTAGCTGAATATGAAGTTACTTAATGTTCAGTGGAGTTCGTTAGTTGTAAAACAACTGTATTCTATATTTCAGTGTCCACTTTAAAAGGTTACATTTTTTTATTATCAATTTAAAATTGATCTGGGTTAAGACTTCAAGTTTTAAAATCCGATAAAACTATCTAAAAAATATGGAAGCTATCCGCACAAGATACAAACCAGTTTACAATAAACTGGAAAACATCAATTTTATTTTTTATTCAGATCAAAATTACCAATTTAACTTGACTTGGTTTTTAGTCATAGCGTTGTCAGTCTTTTACTTGTTAATACTAACTTCAAATCTTATTCGAGTTGCTCTTATAAAGCTTTGAAATTTCTATTGAGTTTCTAAAAGGCATGTCCAGATTTTCAGAGGCTTTAAGATTAGTTTGAATTCATCATAAGCCTTAATTCAAGACCTTGCCCTTGAGCGAACATTGTTGGAGAATTTGGATCAAAGACGTGCTTCAAATGTACAGAACTATTTGACTTCCAGAAGCCTCTCTATATTCACAGGCTTTAGAGGGTTGCTTACGTCATGTGAATGGCACTGGACAAAAATTCGTTACATAGAGAAATGATTTGGCAAATTCAGAAATAGAAGAACTCAAGGCGAGTACAAGTCCAACTGGGCATCGATAAAACCACCTCCACGACAGTGTAAAGTGATTTGATTGGGTTTTTACTTGATCTGTATGAGTTATGAACTGACCCTCCGAACAGAGGACAGAGTATTGGTTAAATCTAGACAAGGAAACAAGCACCAGGAGACCATGACCTCACGAAGTTGTTGTCCCAGATAACAGAGCAAAAAGAAGGTAACGTTATGTGCAGCGTTATTTCCCTTACCACGGTAGCTTCATGCACTTAAACGAATTCTTGAGTAATTTAAAAGAAATTATCAAAAGCCTTCAACATCACTTAAAGATCAATTATCATAAATGAAAATGCACTCCAATCGTTTATTACACTTACACACTCACACACTAATCTGCTCTTTAAACCTCGGTCTCCATTTGCGATGAACGTGGCGCATCGTACTGATGATCGAACAGATCAAAGCCGAGAAGTTATGCTTCTATCCACACGAAAAAAAAAGAAGCCGTTGGAATGAAACGGATGCCCGCCTGTCCGAAATGACTGCCCGAAAAGGGAAATCGGGCCCACAACCGGGTTCAATCGATCGGAGGCTCTACATTTGATCACCGACCGTTTGGCCGCTCTTTCTTTCTCTCTCTCTCGCGCGAACTTCCTGTGCTGCCCGCTTGTTGACCCATTTCTTTCGGCAGACGATCGGCATCTCCCAGGTTCGAAGGGAAAACCGGCTTACCCAACATTTCATTCTCGCCGACGAAACCAGCTTTGAACGCGGAAAGTAGCACAACCGGGTGAGGATAAGATGAAGCGAAAAAAAAAAACAAGATGCGATTATGAACTCGAGGTTATCTCGTCCAAAAACCCTTCCCCAGCAACAACAACAACAACAACACCGACGGGGAGTTCAGCTGGAAGTTTGTGCGATGCATCTCGCCGATAAAACGGCGGTGACCTCTATTTTAAGGTTAGAGCGGTAGTAAAACGATTCCTTGTTGTTGCTTTTCTCACCGCCCCAAACGGTCACTTTGAAGCATGACTACTGGGTTATGGCCGGAGTCACATGATACGTTTCGATATGTGTCGTATGACTTCATTTCGGTAACCTCTCGCAGTCGTTACAGATCGGGTAGAAGCTGGTTGCAGAAACCGGTTCGCCCTCCTGCCAACAGCTCCGTGGTGACTCACACAGAACTTTACTCAACCGGAACGGGCGAGATTGCTCTATCGGGATTGAATCGCTTGATTAAAATTGCATAGCTCTTTCGGCTTCTGCACCTTTCTTTGCGACCCACTACTTACATCCGGGCGGGTAAGTTTTGTTTAGATTGCGAAGTTTATTTACTTTAGCAGTAGAAGCGCTTTTTCGGGTCCGTTCTTTCCGATTGAGTCTTGCTGGTTCGAACGGTCAAGATGGTAACAGGCAAATATTCGCAAATCGCAAACAAGCAGCAACAGAACGGGCGTACCAAAAACAGCGAAGTTGCAAGGCGCGCTGGACTCTGTGTGTGTGTGTGTGTGGAACGAAATCTTAGATTGAACGAACAATCTCAACTATTTCCAGCTATTCGGGAGAGCTCTACGCCCCTGGAATGGTTTGTTGTTTTAGGCAGCCCGGGGTAGGCCTGGCGGCCGCTAGGAGAGAAGAAGAACGGAAGGATGCTTTTCATTAGACGAGCATTTGCATTTTCGTTTGCATGCGAGCAAAGAATGTAGAGTAGCAAGTTTCGGAGAACGTCTTTAGCGGTTCCAGACCAGCCCACTTTGCCCCGGAGGGGGTTGGCCTTAACTAGCGTACTCTCCAGTTTGGAATCAAGATTCATGTCCGGCATGTTTTTTCTGGCTCTTCTGGAGTATGTGTGCGTGTGTGTGCTAATAAACGGTCAGCCGTGTTAAACGAAACCAGAGGAACCATAGTTTTGATTAACGAGCTGCGCAAGGTCTTCCAGTTCTATAACGGAGCTTTTCCAGCAGGAAGAGGGTTAGCATTTTTTTTTATTTCTCTGAAAGTTCTCCTACCTTCTCTACCAACCAGTGCAGTGTTAAAGAGTAATTTTGTGAAATTTTAACATCCCCAATCTCAACCCTTAATACGTCGGAATTTTCATCTACTTCAAACACTTTCCAGGCAGTAAAGGTTTACGATGTACGACTGTGGATGCCGCTTCTACTTCTGCAGGACCGGTCGTGTGTTTTGTTTTTTTATGTAGGTTGGTGGCTGGGTGCTTTCAGCAGATTTTACTGCAACAAACCTCTCGCTCAAGTTGAAGTAGACGGTTTTCGCCTTTGCATCGGCATTAGGATAAAATGAACACACAAATGAGCTAGTGGTTGTGTGCGTGTGTGGCGGGTTTTTTTTTACTTCTTTATTAGTTAAGAGCGAATACAACATTTGCCGACCAAAGTGGGTCGATTACGGTATTGAATTGGAAGTTGAATGGTGTCAGGATGGGGTGTCTGGCTTTGTCGGTGACATGGTATGGTCGAGAAGGGAAACTGGCCGAACGAGAGGAAGTGCATCATGATGCAGATTTGATCAGGTGGAAGGAAACGGTGCCGAATGTTCCACTTAATAGGGCAGTCGGTGTATTAGGACGGAGTTTTTAATCACGTTGATAGAATAACATTTTTGTTACATTAATTAATTATTGATTTTATTTATCTACATCTCATTTCAGGTAAGAGCCATTCATCGTTTTATTCATGAAGATATTGCTATCGCGTTAGAATAAACATTGAATAAGAATGTAAGTAAATAGTATACATTTAGGCGCTATTTTCGGCGATAAGCAGAATCACATAGAATGATGACTTTAAAATTGAAAACTATTATTCTGAAGAATCATTTTTAGAAGCTTATAATATTGCTTAACAGATTAAAGAATTGGTTTAAGCATTGCTTTAAAAATTTTTATTTTATTTATTTATTTTTAAATACTGTTTTTAGCAAACTATTTTTTTTCGTAATTGTTTGTTGTACAGCGCAACAACATTTTTCACTTTATGCGTACGCCAGCAAAAATATATGACGCACGCCCCATTCATCATTCACGATACGATCGCGTTTGGGGCACGTTTCACAATTTGTCTCATAAATTCACTATCCGCATACCGTGCCGCGATCATAAACAAGCTTGTTACCGGTTTCGCATTAAGTTTTTGCCTGTGTGTCTTGATAAAAAAAAGCGTGACCCAAGCAAAGCTGTCTGTGATGCAATTCTGCGTTCTCGCGATCTTTGCACCGTTCTACTGAAATGCTCCAGGGAGTTCCATGAAATGGTTTCCAATATAACGCCAGTCTATAGATGCAGATATGCTCAGCCCTACTCCCTTCAGCTGCTGGAATCGGAAAAGATGAAGCTGTCAATCGGAACGACTGCGCATTAATCAATGAACAAACAAAAGGCAACCATCGCGTCCCGCTAATGTGCTTCTCACGTTTTGAGGGCATTATGGAGTGTTTTTGCTTTTCGGGAACACACATACAGTTCCGGAACTTTGGAGAATACGGGTACGGGCGTGTTCTTGCAATTTCGACACACAGAGAAAAGGTTTTCTCACCATCAATCAAAATTCTCCAGCACTGCGGCACAGTGTGAGATCAGTACGGAATTGAGAACTTCCAGAATTTTGCAGGGCTTTTTAGACTCAGATTGAACCAAGTTGTAGTAATATTTTACAGCAAGATTAGTATCTGCGTTGTTTTTAAAGTACTTATATTATAAGCGATTCTACTAAAAAAGAACATTCAACACTTCCTTTTCCTGTCCGGCTGTTTAAACTAGAAAAATAGTTTGTCACGTTTAGAACGAGAATCTGATAAACCCTGCAAATGGTTCCAATCCTACCCAACAACACTAACTTACGATTGCAGACATTTCACGCTGTGCACGAAAAGCACCTGCCGCGTTTGTTGACTTAGCGCTTTCGGCTGTCACTCGAACGGTCGACCACGCGTGCCCGTTCTGAGCAGTCACGGGTAAAACTTATCGCCCGACCCATCGCCCGTAACTACACCGATGAAAGGTAACTAAATTTGAAGTTTGTGCAACATTGATTTACTACCGCAGCACCGTTTTAGTTTGGGGTGACTACGGATCGGCGAATCTTGTGTGGCCATTTTCCCATTTTCCGTGCACAAAATCTGGCTGCTGCAGTTTGAACGTTTGAACGTGTGTAGGTGACCCGCACGAAGCACGAACTCACTGGCACACGGTTCTAGATGGTTGATAAGAAGAGTTGCAACCCAGGACGTACCGCATGATTGTTTTATTTTCTGCAAAACTTTCGTACAAATTGTCATCAACTTTTGCATGTCGGTTACGTTATCAGCGGGTTGCTGTGGCGAACATGGTATCAACTAAATTAATGATTTTACGTGAAAGTTGAGTGCGGTGAGCTCGTTGCGTTTATTTATAGTTTTAGATACGCGCTGTGCTGGGTTAGAGCTTCGATGCTGGTCGTTTGAAGATGGATTTTGTTAACAGAAGTAATAGAGTGGTAGAAATGGGAATAGCTGTGTTAAAGACTATAGATAAAAGCTTAAAAAATAATTGAAAACGTTGAAAAATTGTCGTCCAAATAATCATCGCTTAAATGAGGATAAATTGAGCTGCATCTAAGCTAGATATTCCACATCATCAAGCATATACGCGACATTAATTATTTTAAAATAACGTTGTGACAGTATACGCAAATTGGCATTTTCGTGGTCCTGAAATGCAAATGATCAGCAAACGCCACATCTGATTTTGCTGCCTCGTTCTGTCTCGAATTCAACCCATACTCAACGTAGCTGAACGTCGAACCACCTCGATTGCTCACCGGCAGCCGGACCCGCTTCATAATTAGACCATTAGAGTCAACCTTTTAAAAAAGAAATCAAACGAGCTAGTCATATGACAGGCGACATCATGCGCTGGAGGTTGGGTACGGACTAGCGACTTGCCTGTTGCTCAATCTGGTTTGCTGGTGTTTGATGCATGTGCAGGGAACATGCAGGCCCACTGCACCAGCGGTACGATCGTTCGTGACGAATGCAACGGCGAAACGAGCTTGCTGAAGGAAAACGACTTCTCGTTCGCAAAAAAACGCCACCCAAAGCTGGTGGTCAACAGGAGGTTTTTTATTTATACCTGCAATCATTAAAAAAAAACCGAAGTTGCACGCGCTTTATTAGCATAAATCATTCCACACCGGGGAGGTACGGGCGTTGGAGTTTGGTTTCGTTTTGCAGCAGCTCTCTATTCCAGGTCGAGAGATTATACTAACCCGGTCCGATTTTGTGGTGGATTTTTTGTTTGTTTGCATCACATGCATCAGCACGCTAGTGAGACGGGTAGAACCTTACCAACCTGGGTGACGTGTGACATTTTAGTGGTGGGTTTAAAATGGCGATTCCTAAGTGTAAGGTGTAGTTAAGTCACCAACGAATGCAACCACCGTTTCTTATCATGTGGATGCGTTTGGGTTGTGTTGGTCGGATGGAATGGGTTGGAGCTTCATAAAAAACCGGCTCTCGATGAAAGGAAACTTCGATCGAAGACAGTTGTCAACAAGACAAGCCACGTTCACTTTGTTGGTTTTGTTTTTCTTGTTAATAAATTTTGTTGTTGCTATTTTTACATTTACAAAGAGTACAACAAAATTTGGTAAAAGTTATTAAAACAAAGGTTTTTTTTTAATACTTCTTTTGTTAAATTATAGAATTCTTTAATTTAAAAAATCCTACTCAAGTTTAGCAGCTGTCAAAAATTTTCTATCATCTTAAAATTTGTAATGCACATTCAAATTAATTTTATTGTATTTTTTCTATCAAGTTTAGTTGTCTTATTTGGCTTCGTTTTTCATATTTGTTTTATTCTGTTTTTGCACATGTCTGAGGTGTAATACAATAATTTGATTATATTCATAGTTTTTGTTGTTGTCCTTTTCTGCTTTTGCTTCTTTTCTATTTAAACCAATTATTTCATAACATTATATAATTTTCATAATGTTCTTTTTGCAAACTTTTATTTTTTATATTATAAAAGCATAATTTTCGTCCCTTTATTTAAAACAATAAATGGGCAACAAAACCGTTCGATGCGCAACTATTTTTCCAGCATGCACCTAAACACGTGACACGAATATTTCATTTCACCGCTCAATTATTCATCTACCGCGGCGGTACGGTTCGCGGCGGTTTAGCCAACGGTGCACCTTCGCCCGGTTTTATTTCCGGTGTCTCAATCATTGTGCCATCCGACTATTAACCTTACCATCACCCGACAGACCCCGGCGCTGGTTAGCAAAATGGTGTGAACAGGCGTTGAACAATTTATTGTACCGATGGCAATGTGACGGCACAAGCTGGCAAAAAACTAAAGCCTCAATCGGGTGCACTATCAAAAGCCACCCAAAGCAAGAGCGAGAGAGAGAGCGCGCGAAAAAATACGGCGACGGTTGAAGCAAAAATCGCACAACACACGTCTGTGTGGTGGCATTGGTGGCTCGGTTACCCGGTTCCGAAATTCCATGTTTAGTAATTAAGTCATTTCCTGAATTATTCCATTATCCACCGGTATTTCCATCGGTCCGGTTGCGACCGGTATGACCCGACCTCTGGGTACGATTTTCACAGCGTGTTTTTTTTCACGTTCCCAAGCGGATGAGTGTAGAAATTCATATATCTGCCAAAAAAAGGAAAATTAACACAAAATAACAGACAGCCAACTGAAGAAAAAAAAAATCGGCAACATTTCAACATAGTGTGATTTTTTTCTTCTCTAGAGACACGCGTGGCACGTACCCAGTCACCCAATTCGTGAGTGATTTATGATGATGTGTTTTTATTCCCTCTCTTTTTCCTTCGAATATCTACACTGCACCTGCTCGTCGTCGATCTGGTGATGTGTAAATGGGGTGGAAAAGTTGATGCAAGCCACGATGTTACCGATGAGAACTCGGTAACGGGTGGGAGAAGCTATCAATCCGCACGGGTGACACATGTGGAAAAGGTGGAAAAGCAATGGCAGGTGAATAATTTTCTGCAGTTTTTCTTTCCATTAATGAGCGCGGCGAGAGGAAGTCAAGCAATCAGCTGCAGCTGATTAGAGCGGTCTGGAAATTTAATCAGTTTCACCTATTTTTCTTTGGGTACGAGTTTTGTTTTGAAGTCTTCGTATCACTTAAACGGGGTAAAATATTTTATGTTTTACCTGTTGTACAGCTTCAATGTCACGAAAATATAACGAATATGAAAAATGTTTCACTTATCTACAAGTGATTCGCAAAAGACCAACACAACTTGAACAGGATGAAATGTTTTAGCTAGAAATGTCCAGCATTTTAGTCGCATTTGAATTCCGTACTTAAAATTTAACAACAAACAAAGAAAGCAATTCTCAAATCATGTAAAGCATTGTGCAAGAAATCTGATAATACTGTTCCATTAGATTCAGGTACAAAACGGATAATTAAAAATGTAATATAAGTCAATTATAACTAAAACAATACCATCACTAATTTCATCATAGATCATGTGGGAAAAAATAGAAAATTAAAAAAGTAGCACCAAAATACTAACATGAAAAGGTCAAAATGGATTTAAGAACAATAATACACAACAGTACACAAATTTTGATTCTTAGATTGTGAGTAAGCATCTTAACATAGAAATTTAGAACAAAACTAACTGAACAAAGCAGGATACAATTTATCAATTTGTAAAAAAGTAAATAGAAGGAGATAAAAGACTAAATAAAATTTAAAAAGAAGCATAACAAACCAAAAAATAAACAGGAAATTTAAGGGAAAAGAGGAAAATGAACAAAAAAATATAAAAAAGAGCAGAAAAGATACTTTAAGGAAAGTTATACAAAAAAATGAAGAACAAGTCGAGGAATAAAACAAATTCGAAGGAGACATAAAGTAGGAAGCAGAAGAACAAGAAATAAAAAATGATCATATTCAAGGAAATTATTTTTCGAATCCTTTTGTTATTCATACTTGCGTTATATTAGCCTTCAATGTTGTGTTTTTCTATGAAGCGTTTGCTTTTTTCTTATCTTGTTTCTATCTCAAACGATGAACTTTACAATCTACTAGATTGTACGCACAGGTTAACCATTTTTCTTGCAAATGTTAAATAGAAACGTCAAATTTTCAAATTTGACAAGTCGCTCACATCGCGCCCAGGAAAGAAATGGTTCGCCCGTCACGTGGTGCACCTTTGCCTTGGAGAAAAGGTTACCGAAAGATGACGCGGGTTCATGGGAGAGTAAGTAAGTGAAGAAAAAAAAACATAGCATATCAAGCATACCAGTGGGAAGCAAGCGTACAAGCGCGCGTGAACTCGCGCAAAGACGGAAAGACGATTAACGAAAGGATGAAAAAAAAAACGGAAAACGATGGTGCAACCCAGGTGCAAGTAAGGGAGCGGCAATGAAATAAAAGTAAAAGTGAAACTCTATTAACCTTCTCACCTGAGTCACGAAAAGACACGCTGATTGTATGACACGATCTAACGATTTGGTGTGTGCTGTTTTGTCGTGCGGTAGGCTGATGGGCCGTAAATCTGTGTGCTCTTTCTTTTTTTCTTCATCTGCTGCTGTCAGGTCTTTCTTTCGTTTCGTTTCCTTCGCCCAAATCAACCGAAACGCTTCAAATGCCACACCGGTGGCTTCGATTGGTGAATTCCGGAGCGCGCATAACAATTCAATCGCTTCGTTTTGCACAACTTCGATTTATTTCCTTTGCTTAATGGGACCTTTGTGCTGACTCTTGGCCAGTGACGGATGCGTGTTCGATCGGGTAGGTATCACCATCACCGCGGCGAGTTTACCTTCCCCATTGATAAGCGACCATAAAACGGTACGATTTCTCTGTCGCCCTTTTTGGCGTACCGTGAGCAAGCGCAGCACGCTGAAGATGCGCCACGATCGAAAGGGAAAACGGCTAAGATGTTTCGCGAAATGCAACCGGATGCACTTTCACGCCTTACGGTGGTGGTCGTGGTTGGTGATGGGGCACACAAACGCCCGCAAAACAATGCACTTTTGCGGGATGCATCAATCATGGCCGACGATCGTGGCGTGTGAAGCGTTGATGAGGTGTAAAGATTGTTGTTTTGTTTGATAAAAATGGCATCTTTATTAGCGAGATGCACGAGGCGCACTGAATGCCGCACGGTGTGGGTTTGGAATAACTTTATGAAGAGATAAAAACAGCTACGGCAGAAACACGAACGTTAATGATAAAACTTTGCCGCGTGAACCGTGCGCTGCTGATGATTGATTGATTCATCTAGTTTGATGTGTGTTTTAGTGTGATTGTTATTTCAAAGAAGGGTTTTTGTTTTGCTTCCCTCAATGTTAAGCATATAAAAATGCATTAAAACATGGTTTCTTGTAGCGGTATTTATTAAATAACACAGCGTTACACGTTACCTAACGCATAATGGCATGTCTTAAGCAATGAAACGGTCGGTTCGTAACAGAACGCGAATGTATGTAATAAATCTGAAAGGTAGAACGTGCTTATCAGCCTCCCAGGAACGAAATAAACCAACTCTTTTGTTTGTTTTCTTTTGCGCTTTTGGATAAGGGTTTGCTTGTAATGTGTTAACAACATTACGCAAAAAGAAAATTAACGTGTATGTAAAGATTTGCACATTATTGTATTTTAACCGTGTAAGCCAGTTTGAGGAAAACAGTACCGCATTATGTGGAAAAAGAAATTTAAAATACAACTGTGCTCAATACAAGCGAAGAAATTGTCTTATAAAGTTATTTGCTTTTTGTAATATGTATTATTTGTTTTCTTGTTGTAAAATAATCTTTAAAAAGTTAAAAAATATTTAACAAGCCAGCATCAGTTAAAAGTAAAAATGATACAGCTTTCTGACAATTCCACTTCATGACACTGGCGCACTCTACAATGTAAAAGGGTTAAAGAGGAAATCAACTTCGCCCGTAATCACACTAATGACTACTAGTCCCGATTTTATGTGACCTCCACCCGATACTGCCTAGTTGGATGTGTTGGATGGAAACGATTTTCTCTGTTAAAACAAAAGTTTTCTCCGGAGGACAACCTGGAAGATTGTCAGTGACCGATGCACCAGAAAGTGTCGTGTAACGGTTTTATCAGAATATAGTTTCTAATATAAATAGATAGGATTAGTTTTACTTGTTACACTGTTTTCTGATTGTTATGAACATGTTGATGATAGTGATAAAATAGAGAATTCTTAAAAACAATATTCGGAAGTTTTAGGGAAGGCAAGAACTAATAGTTAAATTTTTATCGATCATGGATTTAGTTCTATTAATTTAATGATGATTACATTACTCAAAATCTGTTGTATGGGCTGTATGTAGTTATTACAAAGCTTCCTGTAGGCGAAGGTAGCTTTCTTTACAATTGCACTAAGGTTCTGTGATGAGAAATAATTCAGTCAAGTCAAATATTCAAACACTTTAGAATCTTCAGCTTTATAATTGATTTCGTACGAAAAAAAATTCTCAATCCAATTAAGGTAGTTGGATGTAAAGTGATAAAACGATACCAGAATTAATTTAGAAGTAATAAGAATTCTTTTTTAAGAGCGGGTCAAGTTAAAGAAGTTGCATGATACGATTAAAGTTAAGCAAAAAAAAGAAAATTAAAACCAATATCTATTCTTATGGAAATTCAGAGCAAGGAACAGTAGCTGAATATGATGATTGAACTGCATTTATTAGCTATGGCTAGCAACTATCGTCAGAAAAATGCTAGAATTATGTAGAATCTTCGAATCCCAAGAAAAATCGGATTCGTTGATCCAGAATTTGTACATTACATTCTGCTATAAAGCTCAGTACATGCAAAAGGATTTACTTGTAAGCAGAAAATAAAGTGAACTTCTAAGAAATAGACAAAAATAGGATTAACTGCAGAAATAGGAATGGGAAAGCGTGGTCTACATCTTTCATTTCATAAAATTCATAAGAAAGCTTCTACACCAAAATATGTTAACACAATGACATTTTATTTCTGGAGCTCCATTATAAAGCTTTGTACAATCTTAATCTTTGAAAATAATTCGTTATCAAATCCAGTTAAATTTAAATATAAATTAAACCCTTACAATGAAAATTTAATGTCCAAAGAAGCACTTAACAAGCTGTTCGATATCAGAATATCATCTCTCCAAACTCTCAACATTTCTCAATCTGTTCCAAGAATAATCGATGTGCAAAACGGAAGGATGTACGCTCATAGGATGTAGCGTAATTGCCGGATTAGTAACTTTCGACAGCAGCAACATGCAAGTAAGGTGTGATAAGGATAATGCTGCCTTGTGCTTTGTGTGATACCCGGGTACCGGTATGTTACCTCGGTTTGTGTATGCCATGCGGCAAGTTGTGATAAGAAGATTAACAAGCACCAACGCTTAGCCATATTGCAAATCATCCATCCGTAGATACATTTTGCTTTGCAACACACACACAGACACACGCTCAAACAGCTTAAAGACATACGTCTAGCATGTTGCTGTAGGCCAGTAATGATGCAAGCAAGGTTTTGCTGGTGAAGCTCTTTAATGTACACCACACAGCAACGGCTGTACTGGATGGGAATCGAATTCAACCGACTACGGATGTCGTTTACTGGGTCACGGGAGTTGTCGAATGTATTAAATGGAAGAATTTCACCAGTAGAATGCACTTGCTTCAACTTGGGGAAAAAGTCAACCAAAGACATCTTGTTTTTTTTTTGTCTGCAGAAAACCACTTTCCCGTCCTTCATTAGGAGGAACGTTTTTTCCCTCTCCCGAGATCGTGATCTCGACTACTGTGCGGGTCGACAAATAGCAAAAAAAAGGGTTTGTCAGCCCAGGCCCGCAGCATGCGACGTGTCGGCACTCCGTTTTATGATTTTACTTTTCACTTGTCTGCCACCGATCCCTGACCGCACCCAAGACGATCGTCCGTTTGGTTTGGTTTTCGAAATGCGTGTCGTCGCTCGGTTGTTTTGTGCTTTCTTTCTTACGTTTGAATCCACCACCATATTGGCCCGTTCGACGTTCGGGGCAGTACATTGGTGTACGAGACGAAAGAAAGTTGACCAGCACCATCCAGACGGACGGTTTTCATTTCAGTACCGTTCCTTCGCTCTCTTGCTCTCTCTTGGTTGGCTGGTGTTGATTGGGTGTAATTTTCACTGCTCTCGGGGACGTCGCGGACAATGTTGGGATGGGTCGGGTTCGTTCCTTTACCTAAAGCGCTATATGCAGCGCACGTTTCCAGTGTAGACGGTGAGCTTGAACTGTTTCATTCTGGTAGAAAGTTGGAAGACTATTTTTATCGTCTTGTTCGACCGTCTTGTTTAGCCCTTCCCAACCTCACCAGCCTCCGTCGCTCGCTCTAATACTCTAATGCTGACCAGTCTCACCCAATTACGGATATGATATGTTCGTGGTGACCGTGCAACACGAAATGGTAAAGCTTACCGTGCTGCCGTGTGGAGTATGTTTGCTTTTCGTTGGCTCCGATCAGACACAGTTGTGGGGGCTTGACAAAAAGGGTTAGAAATTGAGCGCAAACATATGAATCACGAACGTCAGGTGAGCTGTTTTTGAAGGTGTGGTGTGGAGTTTTGTGCCCGAGAGAACGTCAGGTTGTTGGTAAAGCAATAGCCCTGGGATAGGGCACACAGCATCAAATAATAATAACAATCTTGCTATTACATATTTCTTGTGTCGTGTTTGTAATTCAAGATAGCTGTTGTGTTGTTTTTGTTCTAGTAACACTCAAAAAATTCTAATAAAACAATACCAGACCAGCTGCAGAAACCCTTTCCATCAATGGTTTAAAGTCGCTATTTGTAGAACGTAATGAGCTCTTTTGGATAAAAAGATAAAGACTCTCAGGGCTCTTTGCTACCACCAAGAGTCTGTGCTAAGGAGACGAGCTTGCTTGTCTCCTCTTCAATCTGGCACTAGAGAGGGCCATTCAAGACTCGAAGGTAGAAACTTCGGGGCATCTTCTATAAGTCACTCCAGATCTTGTCATACGCTGATGGCTTATACATATGTAATTGGTTTAATGATCTCCTACGCCAAAGGATCGAGAAAGCGGCTTAAAATCTATACTGGTTGAAGATTAACGAGTTAAACACCACAATGCTGATGCTGGGATTGTATCCTTAACAGTTCCGAACTAACATACGCTTCTGAGACATGGACTCTGTTCAAAACTGACGAAACCCTCTTAGCAGTTTGTGTTGAAGGACAATGAAGGAGCTGCTACCTTGGCAAGCTACAAGAACTATTGCTCTATCGATTGCTCTGCGATTCAGACTTATCATTCTCCTCTGGTGGGTTAATCAGCCCTTAAAGTTCCCTTTAGTCATTTACATGAACAGAGTAGACTCAGTATCAAATTTCGTTGGAGTGTCTTTATATGGATATAGGCAGGACAGGACTGGCATCGAAAATACATAATGCAGTGCCTGTCAAAAATATTTATTTTAAATTTTTTACCCTTGAACTGCGAGTACCTAACGGGTGTAATCGTAAGAAAAACAATCAATTTAATTATCACACACCCGTAAGGTAAACAGTAAAATCTCATCTCAACCACAACTTTGTATACACTAGCATGATGAATATTAATTTAATACTCTTTGTTTCATTCCTTTCTCCTTCTTTCCTTTATTTCCAGATTGAAACGCTCGGCATTGATAAATAAAAACAAGCACCCAAAAGGTGAGAAGTCATGTTTGTACATGAAAAACTATAGTTTTTTTAAAACCACATTACCGTTCACATTAACACGACGGTTGAACAAAAGGACAGAGTGATGAAAAGCGAATAAAATACAACCGTCGCATCA
The DNA here is from genome assembly GCA_002091835.1 of Anopheles maculatus. Taxonomy (NCBI): domain Eukaryota; kingdom Metazoa; phylum Arthropoda; class Insecta; order Diptera; family Culicidae; genus Anopheles; species Anopheles maculatus. Next base: position 931,199 of record KZ061544.1, on the reverse strand, counting down.
AGCCTCTTCGCGCAGGATACGCTTAAAGCAAGCGCCCATTATTAATTGATAGGAAGCAAGGAAAATTAATTTCGTTAATGGTGTGCAACCGTTTACGAACGACGAAAATCGGTAGAACAACAATAAACAGTGCACACATCTTTCGGATGGATGGAAAATTTGATTAAAAATTTATGCTCCACAATTTGTCGTTTGTAGGTGCGAAATTTACCGCAAATTTGTCGCACAATGTGTCGGTCCGTTCGCATTTTCCGCACCGACACCGTGTATTGTTTGGGGTCGAATGGTTGTGTGTGTGTGTGTTTACGCAACGCCACTGTTCCAGAAAGTTAAGCATGTTGCGTTCATGTGTGACACATGATAACAAAAATATAAAAAAGAATCAAAGCATTACTTGATGCTGATTGGATTTAATAATTACCGTCTCAATATGGTGACGTTGCACACGCAGCAAGCAGTGCTTGGGAAAATTTATGTTCCAGTATTGAACGTGAACGTGTAAAAATGGCACCGACGCGATACAACATGATTCGAATGACATGACGACATTTTACACTACATGTTCGACAAGCAAGTCGCATCAATTTACCGGTGTTGGGAAAGATGGCGAAAAGAAATAATGGTGCCTGTTGGCGGGACGCAATCGACTCTTGTCGAACGACTGGTTGAAGAGGGATGTTTGTTTTTTCTCGTGTGGACAAGCGAAAATGAACCTTATGGTCGAAGGTTTCACTGTGACAACTGGGCCCACACCCGAGCACTCTCTGCTATTTTTTCTGCACCATAGGATCGACATAGTGTGTGGTTTTGTATTGCAGATGTAGCTACGATTTAATTACAACTGGTTTACAACTCATCAGCTGTAACGACGACTCTTGGTCTTGCTGATGCTTGGCTCCATTGGTGGGCAATGGAGCGTACACAACTGCTCGGGTACAATGAGTTGGGTATTTGTTTCAAAATTCTTTGCAATGAAAAACCGGGCACCATCTTCAAACGGGGGAATTGATGTAATTGAGATGTATTCTATTGATTGCGCATGGTAAAGTTTCTTGTGATTTTGAGGACATATTGATGATGATGATGCAAATAGTTTACCCACTTCATGAATCTTGCTGTTGGGCCTTTTTTATAGCTGACGTTTTCCTACTTTTCTGGTTTCTGTAAGTAGATTCAACCGATATGTTTCGAATTGACATAAGACTTTTAAGCTTTGTTTAAGGAAAATTTTAACAACTTAAGAGCTAGATATTGAGTTGTACATGAGTGAACTTCAACTTGTTTAACAGTTTATTTTGAGAGTCTTTTCAAGAGATTTTTATTGACTCTAGAATATTGAAATATTTACCTTGTTTGGAACACGAAATCTACATTCGTTTTAATGTCCTATAGGTATCAAATATGATGAACCATTCAAAACAGCTTACGTACATCACGTACTTTAGAAAACATTAACCTTGAACTTCAGCAACCGACAAATTAAACGCAGCCGTGCAGAAATCGTTTCCAAATGCTACTATTACGCAGCACAAACATAAACTCCTCGCATGAAATCAATTCAAATAGTTTTTCCATCCCAGTTCCTGTTCCGGGGTTGAGTGTTTTTCGTGAGCTACCTTAATTAAATACGTACCCAAACGCAGAAAAAAATGGTCCAACATCTCAAAAACTTCATATCGTCCACCAACGTCACGACAACCGAACGCTACACTAGCAGACTGGCCGGTAAATCACGCTACCGATGACCAGCACGAGGAAACGTAACGCAACACGCACCACATCTTAACCGAACCGGGTGATTAGGGTTATTACTCTAATTTGGGTCGCATTTGGACACACACCGACACTCACGTGGAATGGATGGAGTAAAACAGACCAAAAAGTACACCGCATCGCTAAGGTGTGCTTATATCCAGGGTCACCCAAGTCATACGGCGTGCTTTGGAAGATTGCCGGATGATGAAAAATGGAATGTGTAACAAACGTTTCGGCAGTGAGGTCCCGTATCGAGATTTTTAAGCCGTTTCGTGGTGCAAAACGAGCGGAGAAGGTTACACAAGCGGCACCACACGCAGATAACCATCGGCTCAGAACGTCAGTTAAGCGATCGCTTTAAGATCGGCAAGCGATGGCTACCGGTTACCGGTGGGACAGCACAGTTTTCCCACTTTGATGAGTTTCACCTTCCATGCAGTATGTGTTTGCAGCATGGCGCAACATGGCCGGTATTGTTCGCAGATCTGGTTGTGCACATATGCAGAACCTCCTCCAGCGAGACACACACACACACACAATTACACTGCGGGCGAAAATGCCGGCCCCAAGCGAACCAGGTCAGCACCGGCGCTCGGTGTAGTGAGGATTTTCGGTGTGGAAATGGTTGCCAACTCGTCCAATTTCACTTGCATCGAACCAGAATGCTACGGATGGGTATCTGTATGCTCTCCATTTGGTAGACGCTCATTAACCGTAGGAAAAATGAGAAAGAAACATTCCGTGTCTTTTCTTTTCGTCGTTCGTAGCCACGGTTGCTACGGGGTGAGCAGATTAGGAAATGGAATCGGATGGAATCATGAAATAATGGGCAAAACGAGCGGAGAAGGTTACACAAGCGGCACCACACGCAGATAACCATCGGCTCAGAACGTCAGTTAAGCGATCGCTTTAAGATAGGCAAGCGATGGCTACCGGTTGCCGGTGAGACAGCACAGTTTCCCACTTTGATGAGTTTCACCTTCCATGCAGTATGTGTTTGCAGCATGGCGCAACATGGCCGGTATTGTTCGCAGATCTGGTTGTGCACATATGCAGAACCTCCTCCAGCGAGACACACACACACACACAATTACACTGCGGGCGAAAATGCCGGCCCCAAGCGAACCAGGTCAGCACCGGCGCTCGGTGTAGTGAGGATTTTCGGTGTGGAAATGGTTGCCAACTCGTCCAATTTCACTTGCATCGAACCAGAATGCTACGGATGGGTATCTGTATGCTCTCCATTTGGTAGACGCTCATTAACCGTAGGAAAAATGAGAAAGAAACATTCCGTGTCTTTTCTTTTCGTCGTTCGTAGCCACGGTTGCTACGGGGTGAGCAGATTAGGAAATGGAATCGGATGGAATCATGAAATAATGGTGCCTAAAGTGAGTTCGGTTGTAAAATGACAGCTCGCTTATCCTGCCCATTAGGGGGTTGGTGTAATAGCGAAATCAAGGTTAGTAGATACGCCTTACGGATCAGCGTAAATGGAGCCGCGTACTATGTGTCAACCTAGTGTAAGGGGCAGATATGGAGCACTTAGCGTGTGTAAACTGTACCTTTTATAGTTGAAGCTTCAAGGCAGTGTTGGTTAGCTTCAAATTCGAGCAGAGTGGAAATAAGTGTTGAAATATTCTCTATTGTTTATTTACAAATCAATTTGGGAAAGATGGCGAAAAGAACATCGTCCACTTGGAGTGTTTTCCTTATGCCGGGTAGAAGAAAAACATTGTCAGTGTTGAAATCACACAGTGAATTATCCATTCCGTTGCTCAGTTTTCTAGATGAACGATATCAACACCTAGACTGCTCGTGCCTTCTAGCGTACAAATCTGCCAACTCTGCTAATTTACTAATTACCTTCGCGCGCACAAGTAGTGTGTCGAGTATAGATCTCGATCACGAATTGTTCCATCCATCCGGAGCACTCTGGCAGCGAATTGTTTGTTTGTGCACGTAATGAAGTCGACCAGTTTTGTGTTTTTGTGTTGTTGTGTGCAATACATTCTGCACAAAGCACAAGCAGCGCTAGAAAGGCCACCAAGCGGTGGCGTTCAAAATGCCAAAGCATTTTACGTAATATAGCCTGACGGCTTTTCACCAAACCTCCACCAGGGTGCTCAACCTTCTCTCGTGCCTTTCGAGTGGATCTGTGGATCTGTGTTCTGTGTTCAAGCGTGGAGTGGCATCTTAAAGTGGGTCCACTTTTTTTGCATCGCTGTGTGGCTCCGGGAGTGAATGATCAAACCTTCCCTTTTTTGCGTTGGTAGAGGTAGAATCTTTCAAGGTTCGCCCGGTAAGCCCGGCGTGTCTGAGTGATTTCTTTTTCCGTGCGATTGAAAGCGGCAACTGCAATAACCCGCTTGTGTTGCTAGACACGGTCTCGGGCACGATTCGAGATGGGAATGAACAGAAACACGAGCTAGAGTCTACTAGAACCAGGTGTCGATCGGAGATGGTAAAAGAATATCATGCACCAAGATTTAATTTAAACTGGAAATAGAGTTGAAATCGAAAAATATCACGACCAGATTCGTGTTTAATGGTGGAAGGTAGAAGTATTGGATGTTGCTGAAGTAGAGTAGCACCAGCGATCGAAACATGTCAGGGAGAATTTAAAGTGTTCGTGCTTAAATGTTTAAACCAGATTAAACCTTATCATGCACTTAATTGTTCAAGGTTTTATTTTCCGAATGTTGTTTGAGTACTCCTGCCTTCAATATATTGTTTATGTTTTATCGCAGATATTTAATTCCCATTCGGGAACCATTTGATGTCTCAAAATGTGTTTGACATGTTTGACATTTATCGAGTTCAGCAAAAAAAAAAAATCAACATTCCTTTTCTTGGAATGTAATAACGCCTCACAGACTCGTACTCTTTCGGGCGAATCGTGTGGCACAAAGCATGTCTTCATCAGAACACACCAGGCAGCTCACTCTCCCATTGAAGTTGGGATGGTCACAAGCGCAGAAGGTAAACGGTTTGGCATGAAGGGAACAATGTAACCGTTGGAGATGATATTTTGCTTCTGTTAGATTGAGTGAGTACGTACACAGACAGCCACAGACAGACGCCGGAATGCATGGCGTGTTGTGGTTGCGACCTAAAATTCAAGCGCCATACCACCCTTAAATGCCATTCACCCGATCTCGGTTTGTCTCGGCTGAGTGTTTTTAAGCCCCTGATTGTGCGCTTCCTTCGCGTTACCGTTGCACACGTGAGCAACCTTGCGGTGGGGATTTGTATTACACATTAACATACATCTATATATCATGCATCGTCTACGAAGAATTGGGGTGATAATATTGCCTTTTTATTCATTCTTATTCACATCCCATTTGTTGACCGATTCTGCACGGTCAAGTACTGTCGGTACCATGGTGTCCGGTTCATCCCGACATTCACGCATCGGTACGATACGTCGAGCGGGGCAATGGCCCAGACACCGGGCGAAACCTTCACAGCCAAATTATCCAATAAAGAGCAACAGATTGCAGAGCTGCTTTAGAAGTGGTCTGCGTGGTTCGGAAAAAAAAGGTTTCGGTTTCAGCGGCTGTTATGCTGTGAGGAGTGCCTGACATTAAAGGTTGGCAAAGTGGTACAGAGAAGTAGTAGTGCTCATGCTCAGTGGCTGCACTTTCAATGAGGATTTTCGGATGGAGATGGGTTTTTTTTGTTGTTGTTGCTTTGTGTTGTCTCCTTCTAGCGTATGCACATTTTTTTGTCTGAAATGTCAATGTAAGCTGTTGGCATTTGCTTTTTATGCTTCGATACTTAACGCATAAGTTATGAGTACAAATTCTTGTTGGTGATTGTTAGGATTGTTTAGGTGTTGTATTCATTAAGATTACAAGTACTGTTTTTTCTACATTTTTGAGTTAAACTAAATGTATTATATACTATGCTATATACTAATTCTTCATTATATACTCAAATCTCGTGAAAAAGATACCGTAATGCAAAATATTTATTAACACAAGAAGCACATTCTTTATAAACAAAGCAAACACTCATTCTATCGCTTTGTTTCTATCGCTATTCAATGCCAAACCATCGTATCATGTTATGTCCTGTACATACATTCCAAAGCGCTATAAATTACCTATGCACTCTTCAGACCATTGTAGAGTGGTGGCAGGTACTTGTTTCCTAAAAAAAATGTTTTCAACAGGCCATTTATTCAAATATTTGTCCAACCATTAAAATAACTCTAAGATAACGTTGACTCTGGTAGCTTAAAGGTGCTCAATATAATTCCGAATAACTGATTTCAAAAAGCACTCCTAAAAAATAGATCTTGGAACTCATTTATCTCATCATTAATCGTCAGATGACTTTTTGTCGTACAATTTCAAACGATTCAAGGAAAGATCTCACTCTCAATTGCTCACTATTTGCCTTCCTCTGGCACTATTCAAATTTAGCATCTTGAGAAACATCTTGCTACCTTTATCTACCAGTCACCTGAAGTCATCGATCAAGCTCTCCCGTTGTGATGTAATGTTTAATTGCATTTTATCCGATAAATCTGCATCTTACCATTTCCATCCCGTCATTGAGGTGGCGTTCCACCGAATCGTTACATCATTGAAGAGTATGGTTGAAATTTGTCACCTTCGTCGCGTTTGGAAAAGTGCAAGCTTCCTTTAAGCTCATTAGCACTGGTGGACCAGATGTTGATGAAAAATTGCTGAACAGCAGTCAGCAGGTTCGTTAAAACCGGAACTCCGGCCGTAGTGTCTCGCTATAATTCTTAAGCCTTTTCAACACTTCTTTTGAGGTTTCGCTGGTGAACTTTTTGGGGGAAGAAGTGGCTTAAAACAGCGCCAAACGGAAAGGATGATTTTTCTTGTTCTAGACTATCTGGGAAGTGAGAACTTTTCGGTATTCGGCTAGTACGCCTGCAAATGGCGGGCCGTGGATATATAATTGATTGACTTCTTAATCAAATTGGACAGGTTCGATTTCCGTTCCAAGATTTTAAGAGCCCGTCTGGGAAATGTTTAATCCCGGAGGGTGGTAAATTTATTTTTCATAAGTAAAAAAACAGGAGTTCTTGCCTATACCTACTAGTAAGAGAATGTATTAATTTCCTCTTGACACGAATCTTCCAACACTCCCAGCCTCCCTGTAACCGTGACGGTGACAGCTCATTAAGTCGATCGAGGCTTTAGTGTGCGAACAGTGAACCCAAAAAACTGACCCTTTTTCCGGCCCTTTCAAGACGCTTACCTAACCAATCAGCGGCTGGTGAAGTTAAGGGATTTTGGCGTTCGGGTTTCTGCCGGCAACCCTGCCAGACCTTGCTGACTCGGTCCTTGGGTGAGTTTATTTAGGGCTCAAACCTTGCACCGGAAGCTGAAGAAGACACTTTATTAATCTTCCCACCAAGCGCAAACTTCCTGTCGATGAAGTGAAGATTGATGAAATGATGACAGTGCCACGGCGGCGAAGAGTGTGTTTGAGGTGATTTGGACGAGATAAACAGCGTTATGCTTCTTCGTCACAGTTGAAGATTTGCCAGTCGAATGTCTCAATGTCTCATCGATCGAGCGCACTGGGAAAAGCCAAAGTATCGGCACAGCGTGAAACGAAACCCGCAACCTGAAACCGGCTCGCCATCGTTCCGCACCGGTTAAGCGAGAGTAAGAGAAACCTCTTTCAATTACTCAATTAAGCTGTGCCAATTTTACATAATTTTACACCTGACTTGGCACGATTTGCAAAGTGTGCCAGCATTCAACCCATGTGGCAATAAGAACAAAACCCGCTGGATCCCCACTGCAGGAGTAGGGTTAATGGTAGTTACATTACCACAACCGAACAGGTCGTCGAGCACGGGAACCGAATCGGTGTAATGGGTGAAATTCGGAAAATTGGAAAATTCTTTCCACCACCCTTTTCGTTCTGCTCCCACATCATCATCATGAGCGCCGTACACGGGCAGACGCTCGACAGTGCAGTACGGTACGGATGTAATTTGATTTAAAATTAAACAACACCCATGGAAACAGCAGCAGTGAACGACAGGCAGCGATGTCAAAGCACAACCAACGCCACAGCCCGGCAGGTGTCGCAGGTGTGCCCGGGGAGTCTTCATCAGCGTCCATTGACTGGCGTCGTTTGGCGCGTTTGGGCGCGTTCGGCGAATTACTGACCTGTCCCACGTTTTGTTCGGGCGACTTTTGTCGCGCGACACACTTTACCGCGGGTCTGTTGCCCGGGAAAGGGTTGATGTTTAGGGTGGAAATAACAGTTTCCAACACCTTTAAGCTGTGCGCTGGGCGAGGTACGCGTAATGAGGTTAATTCGAAGAAGTGTCACCGTGAAAACGACGGAAGGTCCTGACGGTAAAGGGTTTCAGACAAGTACACATTCAGTTGATGTTTTTAAGGATATTGTTTTTAATGATCAACGGTGTGTAATGATTAGAAATTTATTATTAAAACGACATGTTTTTTTGGTGCAATTCAAATCACTGTAAGGGTCAGATTTTATTCCTTGTAAAATTCTTAATCACCCTGCTTGTCTCTCAACATTCACAATAACTTAACGCTTCCAGTACACTATCTAGAATGAGTACAATCAGCCCAATATGTATTTATATACAGCCAAATATTTGACGTTAATTTGTTTTCAATATTGATAAATATTTACAAATAAGAAGCATCTTATTCAGATGCAATAAGAAAAGGAGTTCACACTACACTATCTTGGAAAGATCCCACCGCAAGTATTGTTTTTGGTTTATTGTCTTCATGTAAGTTTTTCTTTAGGCGTTCTTCGGCACAGCAAATTTGAATGACATAGAAATATTACTTGGGGCGGCCCGGAGGTGTACACGATAGCGGCGCCGGTCTTCTTACGGCAGGACCGGGGTTCGAATCCCGGTGGACCGCCTGCCCGTACGCAGGACTGACTATCGAGGTACGGGTCAAAACTGAGTCACAGAGAGCTAGCAATAGCAGGCCAAGACCTCACGAGGTTGTAGTGCCAAGGAAGAAGAAGAAGAAGAAATATTACTTATAACAAAACACTTTTCATTACAGCATTAACTGTAGACAACTACTAGGAAGTAATGTTACGCTTGCTCCTTTTTTAGCAGCAAAATGAATCTATATGATATGCGCACATTAAATGGCTCGAAACGAGACACGTATAATGCATGACACAAAAATGAAAGCAACATTTACGTACATCATGACAAACACATTTTCCATTTGAAATCCATTGCTGCAGCTTTTTTTTGTTTTTATTGATTGTGAATTAGGAATAAAACAAAAACCCCCCTTTCCGAAAACATCCCATTCACTTTGCGATCGTTTAAAACCCGTGTCGATGTCAAATGATGCTGGTTTCGAACTTTTAAAATTGATTTACTTCACATTAGAAAGCAAAAGCAAGAAACAACCCGAAACGTAACACACATCACTTCTAGAGATCGTCATGCAAAGCGAATTAATTGTAACCGCGCGTGACGCACAGGTCGTGTCGCAAATCGTGCTGAAGGTGTTGATTGCAAGAGAGAGAGATCGCTTTTCGAGAGGAATTGTAACAAAAAAGACAAAAAAATGCTTCATTTTGGTTATTCGGGTGCCTTGCTGCCTTTGAACTTAACCAATGTTGTCTGTGTCTGGAGATTGGTAAAATTCGAACACAAATTTAGCAATGTTGCTCCGGTTCCGTTGAAAACAAAGCGAAACTATTTTATACGAAACAAAAAAAAGCCCCAGTAAGACGCATGCTACAGACTGTGGAAAATTTAATTGATTCTCCTCTGGAAATTCTCTAAACCAAACCCGCCGGCAGGCCGGAGCGTTTGTTACTGCTTCAGTAGAGCACGGAACATTAGCACGAGTGGCACGAACTTAACCCAAAACCAAACTCAAGTGTAAAGGGATTGAAATTGCCCATGCAATCAGGTTCTCCATTCCGGGGTGAACACAGTCCGTGGCAAGTGTTGCCATGCGGTTAACGAGCGAATTAATTATACAATTAATTATGACAAAAACCTCAGACGAGAGTCTGCCATGCCTTCGGGTTCGGGCATGTTTCCTTCGGGGCATCATTACTTCCATTAATCGGTACATAATTAATTGCGGTCAAGCACCATTGTAAACCAATTCTCGTAAACTCGATTCAATCAGGTGGCGGTGGATGGAGATATTCAGAATATTCAGGAAATAAGGTAAAGTTTAGTTAATTGTTTTTAAAAAAAAGATGGACACAAATTCTAACCTTTGAACTGGCTCATTTACTTACGAAAGAGCATAATATTTTCAAATATTTCACAAAGTACACAAGCAGCTTATACGCATCAAGACGATTAATCATAAATATGTTTTCGTGAGCGATTTAATCTGTCTGCTATCGATGACAGTTTAATTGCAGTCCCAAAAAAACCGTGCGTACTGAATTGAAGTTTAATCAAATAAAAACTCGTGCCCACCTTTACTCGGTACCGAGCATTAATATTGTTGTATCGATTAAAAATCGATTAAAAATCGGTTATCCGATTCCGATGCGGAATGTTTCTACAACAGCAAGTGCTCGCTCGCATGGATTGCAATATCGATTGCATTTGTTGGAATTTTTGCCCCCCGGGTCCCCCTGCTCATTTCCTTATCCTCTCCCTACAAAGGGCTAGACATTTTCCACCTGTGGGTTCGGTGAAATGTATCGTATGAATGGGGAAAACAATAAGCTTGCTATTTAATAGTTGACAGTTTAATTATGAAATTTGCAAGGCGTAACAAACGGGGAGCAGAAGCAGAAAAAGGGTTAGTAAGGGTTGGCAGGATCGATAAGCGTGTGTTTATAACACACGCGTTGGATTTTGGTATTTTTCTGCTGCACCCAAAATGCTCCTATTTCAGGTTGGTTTTGGTTACACACCGACTGAGCGAGAGAACATTATTTGGCAGTATTTATTCAACCACCGCCAGAAACCGGACAGCGATACCCTGAGAAGGGTGCATTGCAAGTGGAAAGGTTTGACGAGAGACGAGGGTCAAACATTTTAGGCATTAAACATGTGTAAACACATCATCAATATCCTGGACCGGATGTGGGCGGCATATTGTCTGTATGGTCCCGGAATCCGAAAATTATATCCTTCTAGTTCCCCGAAAACAACCCGCCTTCCGGACGCTGTGTGGAGGTCTACGGGGTACGGTGGGGTTAGGGGGGTTTTTCGGTCGATTAAATGATTACAATTGTCGAGTGCAAATTACACCGAGTGCATTCATTTCCTCACCCCGTCGGCTGCGGT
>KZ061544.1:895772-918153 GCA_002091835.1 Anopheles maculatus | reverse complement strand
GTGCCCGGGGAGTCTTCATCAGCGTCCATTGACTGGCGTCGTTTGGCGCGTTTGGGCGCGTTCGGCGAATTACTGACCTGTCCCACGTTTTGTTCGGGCGACTTTTGTCGCGCGACACACTTTACCGCGGATCTGTTGCCCGGGAAAGGGTTGATGTTTAGGGTGGAAATTACAGTTTCCAACACCTTTAAGCTGTGCGCTGGGCGAGGTACGCGTAATGAGGTTAATTCGAAGAAGTGTCACCGTGAAAACGACGGAAGGTCCTGACGGTAAAGGGTTTCAGACAAGTACACATTCAGTTGATGTTTTTAAGGATATTGTTTTTAATGATCAACGGTGTGTAATGATTAGAAATTTATTATTAAAACGACATGTTTTTTTGGTGCAATTCAAATCACTGTAAGGGTCAGATTTTATTCCTTGTAAAATTCTTAATCACCCTGCTTGTCTCTCAACATTCACAATAACTTAACGCTTCCAGTACACTATCTAGAATGAGTACAATCAGCCCAATATGTATTTATATACAGCCAAATATTTGACGTTAATTTGTTTTCAATATTGATAAATATTTACAAATAAGAAGCATCTTATTCAGATGCAATAAGAAAAGGAGTTCACACTACACTATCTTGGAAAGATCCCACCGCAAGTATTGTTTTTGGTTTATTGTCTTCATGTAAGTTTTTCTTTAGGCGTTCTTCGGCACAGCAAATTTGAATGACATAGAAATATTACTTGGGGCGGCCCGGAGGTGTACACGATAGCGGCGCCGGTCTTCTTACGGCAGGACCGGGGTTCGAATCCCGGTGGACCGCCTGCCCGTACGCAGGACTGACTATCGAGGTACGGGTCAAAACTGAGTCACAGAGAGCTAGCAATAGCAGGCCAAGACCTCACGAGGTTGTAGTGCCAAGGAAGAAGAAGAAGAAGAAATATTACTTATAACAAAACACTTTTCATTACAGCATTAACTGTAGACAACTACTAGGAAGTAATGTTACGCTTGCTCCTTTTTTAGCAGCAAAATGAATCTATATGATATGCGCACATTAAATGGCTCGAAACGAGACACGTATAATGCATGACACAAAAATGAAAGCAACATTTACGTACATCATGACAAACACATTTTCCATTTGAAATCCATTGCTGCAGCTTTTTTTTGTTTTTATTGATTGTGAATTAGGAATAAAACAAAAACCCCCCTTTCCGAAAACATCCCATTCACTTTGCGATCGTTTAAAACCCGTGTCGATGTCAAATGATGCTGGTTTCGAACTTTTAAAATTGATTTACTTCACATTAGAAAGCAAAAGCAAGAAACAACCCGAAACGTAACACACATCACTTCTAGAGATCGTCATGCAAAGCGAATTAATTGTAACCGCGCGTGACGCACAGGTCGTGTCGCAAATCGTGCTGAAGGTGTTGATTGCAAGAGAGAGAGATCGCTTTTCGAGAGGAATTGTAACAAAAAAGACAAAAAAATGCTTCATTTTGGTTATTCGGGTGCCTTGCTGCCTTTGAACTTAACCAATGTTGTCTGTGTCTGGAGATTGGTAAAATTCGAACACAAATTTAGCAATGTTGCTCCGGTTCCGTTGAAAACAAAGCGAAACTATTTTATACGAAACAAAAAAAAGCCCCAGTAAGACGCATGCTACAGACTGTGGAAAATTTAATTGATTCTCCTCTGGAAATTCTCTAAACCAAACCCGCCGGCAGGCCGGAGCGTTTGTTACTGCTTCAGTAGAGCACGGAACATTAGCACGAGTGGCACGAACTTAACCCAAAACCAAACTCAAGTGTAAAGGGATTGAAATTGCCCATGCAATCAGGTTCTCCATTCCGGGGTGAACACAGTCCGTGGCAAGTGTTGCCATGCGGTTAACGAGCGAATTAATTATACAATTAATTATGACAAAAACCTCAGACGAGAGTCTGCCATGCCTTCGGGTTCGGGCATGTTTCCTTCGGGGCATCATTACTTCCATTAATCGGTACATAATTAATTGCGGTCAAGCACCATTGTAAACCAATTCTCGTAAACTCGATTCAATCAGGTGGCGGTGGATGGAGATATTCAGAATATTCAGGAAATAAGGTAAAGTTTAGTTAATTGTTTTTAAAAAAAAGATGGACACAAATTCTAACCTTTGAACTGGCTCATTTACTTACGAAAGAGCATAATATTTTCAAATATTTCACAAAGTACACAAGCAGCTTATACGCATCAAGACGATTAATCATAAATATGTTTTCGTGAGCGATTTAATCTGTCTGCTATCGATGACAGTTTAATTGCAGTCCCAAAAAAAACGTATGTACTGAATTGAAGTTTAATCAAATAAAAACTCGTGCCCACCTTTACTCAATACCGAGCATTAATATTGTTGTATCGATTAAAAATCGATTAAAAATCGGTTATCCGATTCCGATGCGGAATGTTTCTACAACAGCAAGTGCTCGCTCGCATGGATTGCAATATCGATTGCATTTGTTGGAATTTTTGCCCCCCGGGTCCCCCTGCTCATTTCCTTATCCTCTCCCTATAAAGGGCTAGACATTTTCCACCTGTGGGTTCGGTGAAATGTATCGTATGAATGGGGAAAACAATAAGCTTGCTATTTAATAGTTGACAGTTTAATTATGAAATTTGCAAGGCGTAACAAACGGGGAGCAGAAGCAGAAAAAGGGTTAGTAATGGTTGGCAGGATCGATAAGCGTGTGTTTATAACACACGCGTTGGATTTTGGTATTTTTCTGCTGCACCCAAAATGCTCCTATTTCAGGTTGGTTTTGGTTACACACCGACTGAGCGAGAGAACATTATTTGGCAGTATTTATTCAACCACTGCCAGAAACCGGACAGCGATACCCTGAGAAGGGTGCATTGCAAGTGGAAAGGTTTGACGAGAGACGAGGGTCAAACATTTTAGGCATTAAACATGTGTAAACACATCATCAATATCCTGGACCGGATGTGGGCGGCATATTGTCTGTATGGTCCCGGAATCCGAAAATTATATCCTTCTAGTTCCCCGAAAACAACCCGCCTGCCGGACGCTGTGTGGAGGTTTACGGGGTACGGTGGGGTTAGGGGAGTTTTTCGGTCGATTAAATGATTACAATTGTCGAGTGCAAATTACACCGAGTGCATTCATTTCCTCACCCCGTCGGCTGCGGTCTCTCTCTCTCTCTCCCAACCCTCCGATATGATGGGCCTCTATGTGCGACAACACAAGCTCCTGCTGGCACAGCAGACAGATCGGACATCGACTATAATTAAAATCACACAAACCGTCAGCTCACCCTCGAGCACACTCCTCCTGGTGTCCTGTGTCCCGTCGCATCCAGACTGTACCGGAAATGCAGTGTACCGTTGTGTGTGTTCGTACCGCCGAAACTGTAACGCGCCGCACACTATTTGTACGGTGCCGAGTACATCTCAATTAATTTGAAACATTTTATTTAAACGTTTCTGGTTCCGGCGGACCGTGGTTTTGCGCGGATACAGTGTGTGTATGTGTCCGGTTTTACGTACGGGTACGTTAATTGCTAAAAGTATTACATTTTGATCATCACTTTAAAACAATTTGGTGGCGCTTTGCGTTTTAATTTATGTTCCATCGCGTTCGGCCGTTATTTGATTGGTTTAGTGAATAATAATCGTGTGCTAGGAGTGAAACGGATTATCGCGTGGGAAATTTATGCAACAGGGTTTTGATATTTGCGCAGCATTACATGGGATTCGATGGGTGATAGAGTATGTACAAAAAAAACTGAATTTGAATGTCTAGTAAAAGAAAAATGGACCATTAAACATAGCTCCATAGAACAAAATATCTTCAGTTTCCTGGGTTTAAAGAGTCTTTAGTATTTACATGGTTTACCAACCCATAAACAAGTCCTAGAATAGATGTAAAATGTAGCTTTAGAGAAACACAACATTTTCTAATTTCATCGCAAATCCATTCAAGTTACACTGTTGCTATCTACAGTTTCGCACGTCGTCATGTTCGGCACTTTTTGATACCTTGATCATAACTTTTCCATCTTCTCCGATGATCTACTGATAGTAGATGCTTACCAGAAAAGCTTACTGAACGATCGTATCTATTTTTTGGATCTATATTTTGCGATATTCTTAAAATCTGGATGGTTAAAATGTAACTCCAGACAAAAATTTCATATTCAGTATGCAAGAGAGCACAGGAAGATCCTCTTTGGGAACTTGGAATAGAAGACGTGTTCGACGACAACGCTTAGCTCAAACTTCTCAGTGATTTTCTTCGGCTCATACGAAGACGATCTTTATCGCCTTCCGTACGTTATTTCATGATGTTTGGGACATTAATCTTCATTTAGACAGTTGCTTATAACCCTCTACTTTAGGTCTACAACGATTAAGTTAACAGAGTGTCATACAGAAGATGATAAGACAATTTCTGAACCTAAGGCACCTATTGTTCCAAAAGGACAATAAGTTTATAATGCAAGGTTGGGTATCTTCCTAAGTATTAGTTTTGGATGCACTAGCTTTAAAATTGTATTATCATATCAACTAATGATGCATCAAACTTTTGTATTGATAGACCATTTTGATAGTGTCCTCGTATGACAAAATCCAAAAAAAACCTCTATTCTTGCGGAACATATGATGTTTTGGTTTTAATGTGAATCTCAAAAACTTGAACTCTGCTCCAATAAAACTGTTTCCTTATTCTAGACATAATTCGAAAGATGTTTCTCCTAGATCCCATGTAAAGAAAGGCAATATTTTATGTTATTTCCAAAATGTATGTACGACTAGCAAGATCGCCCACTTATGGCAACGCAAAACGAGCATAATCGTTCTGTGTTGCTTTGCCGCATAATTTATTATCACCACCAAATGATTCACGCCGTCATGTTCGATTTGTTCTGACAAGCACTTTGCATAACTTTATTCTAGCAATATAAAACCCATCCAGCCCTGGTGGTCCGACCAAATCATATGTAGGAAAAGTTGTTTTCGATTCCAACACAAAAGCTTGGGGGCGTGAAATATGCAACGATCCCCATGCAAACCCACCCATCTTCCACGGTGTGTGTGTGTTGTGCAAAAAAGTTTTGCACACTAAACTGTTTACGTTTGGCGCTGGTGGTGGTTTTTGTCGTAAAGAAAAAAAAAGGGCAGCTGTGACCGGTAGAAACTCCCATAACCATTGTTTGTTCGC
This sequence comes from Anopheles maculatus, assembly GCA_002091835.1. Classification (NCBI taxonomy): domain Eukaryota; kingdom Metazoa; phylum Arthropoda; class Insecta; order Diptera; family Culicidae; genus Anopheles; species Anopheles maculatus. The sequence continues at coordinate 912,931 of KZ061544.1, read as the reverse complement.
GATCGTGGTTGTGGGACACACACACACACACAAACTGTGACACAACGGCATGGCGGAAAGCCGAGCGTGACTAAGTGGCTAACGGTAACTATGATCCTTTTTGCCAGTTCCCGGGTCTCCAGCATCAGCTCATGGGTGGGTTTTGTTTAGTTTTTCCACTTCACAACCCCACACAGCGTCCCAACGTTTTGGGGGGCTCTCCAATCGACGGTCGGGAGTTTATTTGAGCTGCAATTCTACGATACGTTCTTCTCGCGCCGACCGGAAAGAAATGGAACCGCACCGAATGGCGAATGTCGAACGCGTGTTACCGTGACGCTGTCGTTGTTCGGAATCGAATTGCACAAAACGGCAGCTCGCCAACCAACACAGCGCAGGGGTGTGACCTTAATCGGGACGGGCGAGGGTGAGCTTTGATAGTTGGGAGTTTGCGGGAGTGGGTTTAGCCGTGAACAGCGCTAAACGGAACAACGGATCTGTTGCCTATCGAATTTATGATTGCTAGGGTTGGTGGTTTGTTGTGTGCAGTTTGGTTAGCGGCATAGCATAAAATACCCAGAAATGGTTTCGCGCGGCAATGGTGGAACTAAACGCGGCGAAAGTTGTGTATAGTGTATTGTGGAGCTTCAGGCGTTTATATGTGCTAGTCTGCTTTGTTTGTTTTTCTAAGTATTCAACACACTATTCAACAGTATGGATTTGTAGATAAGTCTAAGTTCCGGTTAGTTGTCTACTAATAGTTGGTAATGTATGGTATTAGTTAATTTCTGCTTACTAAAAATGAGTTTCTGTTGAGTATGTAAACTCCTGAAGTTATACAATTGTGATATAAATTGTAAATTCTGGAAATCCGGAGAAGTTTTACACCGAAAAGATTTATCAGTACCACATCTGTTATTAAGGATCCTGCGAACGATAGTCAAGAATTTAATATAGGTTCAAATTGACAAAAATCCAAAAATCCACACCGAAATTCTTAGAAAAAATAACTCTTACATTGATTTTTAGCTTTAAAAAAATTAAATTGGCATATTTCGCCACAAGAATTGTATTGTGGATATCTAGAAACCACAGGCGAAATGATAAAGTTCAAATATTTGTTCAGGGCTATTTGGAGCATAAAGTATGACACAAAACTAGCCTGCCAATTATTTATTCGACTTTGGTGGGCTAAAGCTTTGCCATATCCTTGTAGGTAACCTGCGGGCATATTAAAATGGGTTGGGTCGTATGGTGTCATTCTGATGACGTGATCAATCCGATGAAACCTTCTGAGTTTGTTACCCTGGAAGTAGGCGAGGTCATTGTTGAGCTTGTAGAATTCTACTTCATAGTGAATTTAAGTTATTACACTTTAAAGCACTCCCTATTTGACTAGGCCACAGTTCAACTTCCGGGATTAATTGGACGGTAGGACTATTATATATCAAGAATTTGTTTGCGCTTGATAGAGTACAATAAATTTTTTGATCTTTTAATTATAATCATTTAACTAGTTACTAAATCTAAATATAATTTTTTTTACAGTTTTTGAATTATATCAGTCACTCCCAGATTACCCAGATTTACTCCCAAAAAATTATTACAAATCAAACCACAATTACTTACACCACCATCTTTTAGCACCCCATTTTACACATTACCGAATCACTTTCCGCGGTCAATTGTTGCCAAACCCCGTTCAATGTGTGAGGTTCAATTTCCGAACAGTATCATCATCATCATCATCATCATCGTTTTCGGCAAGTAGTTGAACCGCCACCTAAATGAGGTGAATACCGTCCGACCAATCAACACCTTCGCTTCCCTAATGAAGTACTTATGTCAGCTGTTGAGAGTTGCGTGCTTTAAGCTTACCAAAATGTTTGGAGTTTTTCCTGCGTGTACATCTAAAGTCCAATGGAGTGCATCAAGAGCAGCGGTTTCCATTCGCACTCTTCATTAACTTTCTTCGATGCTTCTAACGAGCGCGTGGCATTTCGGGTGTGTGCTTGTGAGGCATTAAGGGGTGAAAAATCACAACGGTTCATTGGGCGATTTTTAAGAAAACTTACCACCATTATGCAATGTCCAAACTTGGTTTGTTTGGTACCACCCAGCGAACATAAAACTGACCACAGTTGAGAAAGGCAAGGGGGGCTAAAAAACAAAAAAGTAAACACCATTATCGTGAAGGGTCAAAATGAAGTAAGTAAGGGCCTCTTTGCTCCACTTTTGTGCCAGAGATTCCGTTCTTTTCCACACGGTAAACGTACAGTTTTAACATTCTTTTTTTTATGATGATGCGTTACGGGTGCAGTCTTAAAAACAAAAAAAGGTGGTTAATTTTTCTGGTCCATTGAGGGGGGGTACGTTTTAATGCACCTTGCACCATTATGTCGAACGGTATCGGGAGAAAGCACTTTGGCCCGAGCATACACAAGGTCGGGAAAATGTTTCGCTTTGCTTTACGTACCGGAATACCAATGCATCAGCTTCGGTGGGTGATAGAACGCGCGGTACTGTATAATTAATTTCCATTCCGTACTTTTTACACCTTTTTCCCCGGGTTTGTGCTACGGATACGGATGAAAAACTTTTCTTTGAACGGTGTGGAAAATGGAGATGCGTCTGGCAAATGCTGCTTGTTCTACCCCGTTCCGTATAACTATATTTACAGCGCACGTAAAACGGCGTAGCAGGGCCTGTGTTCTGTCAATGTTAAGGGCGTGAAATGCTTTTCTAAACCGTGCGTTCGAATGACTGCGGTTCCTTCAAATAGTACGTTAATTGTGTTGGTCAAAGGCAGAGAGTGAAGCGAGAGAAGGAAAAAAACAGAACTACAGTAAACGCGGAAGGGTCTGGGCGTATGGGATTGTTTCTAAAACTTTGCACTCTATCGCCACCATTTGCTCAGCTGCTACCGTTAGCCGAAAAAGAAAAACATTGTTTCCGGTTGCTATCTGGGACCAATTTGTTTGCGCTTGATAGAGTACAATAAATTTTTTGATCTTTTAATTATAATTTAATATCATTTAACTAGTTACTAATTCTAAATATGATTTTTTTCCAGTTCTTGAATTATATCACTCTCTCCCAGATTACCCAGATTTACTCCCAAAAAATTATTACAAATCAAACCACAATTACTTACACCACCATCTTTTAGCACCCCATTTTACACATTACCGAATCACTTTCCGCGGTCAATTGTTGCCAAACCCCGTTCAATGTGTGAGGTTCAATTTCCGAACAGTATCATCATCATCATCATCATCATCGTTTTCGGCAAGTAGTTGAACCGCCACCTAAATGAGGTGAATACCGTCCGACCAATCAACACCTTCGCTTCCCTAATGAAGTACTTATGTCAGCTGTTGAGAGTTGCGTGCTTTAAGCTTACCAAAATGTTTGGAGTTTTTCCTGTGTGTACATCTAAAGTCCAATGGAGTGCATCAAGAGCAGCGGTTTTCATTCGCACTCTTCATTAACTTTCTTCGATGCTTCTAACGAGCGCGTGGCATTTCGGGTGTGTGCTTGTGAGGCATTAAGGGGTGAAAAATCACAACGGTTCATTGGGCGATTTTTAAGAAAACTTACCACCATTATGCAATGTCCAAACTTGGTTTGTTTGGTACCACCCAGCGAACATAAAACTGACCACAGTTGAGAAAGGGTGGGGGGGCTAAAAAACAAAAAAGTAAACACCATTATCGTAAGGGTCAAAATGAAGTAAGTAAAGGCCTCTTTGCTCCACTTTTGTGCCAGAGATTCCGTTCTTTTCCACACGGTAAACGTACAGTTTTAACATTCTTTTTTTATGATGATGCGTTACGGGTGCAGTCTTAAAAACAAAAAAAAGGTGGTTAATTTTTCTGGTCCATTGAGGGGGGGGTACGTTTTAATGCACCTTGCACCATTATGTCGAACGGTATCGGGAGAAAGCACTTTGGCCCGAGCATACACAAGGTCGGGAAAATGTTTCGCTTTGCTTTACGTACCGGAATACCAATGCATCAGCTTCGGTGGGTGATAGAACGCGCGGTACTGTATAATTAATTTCCATTCCGTACTTTTTACACCTTTTTCCCCGGGTTTGTGCTACGGATACGGATGAAAAACTTTTCTTTGAACGGTGTGGAAAATGGAGATGCGTCTGGCAAATGCTGCTTGTTCTACCCCGTTCCGTATAACTATATTTACAGCGCACGTAAAACGGCGTAGCAGGGCCTGTGTTCTGTCAATGTTAAGGGCGTGAAATGCTTTTCTAAACCGTGCGTTCGAATGACTGCGGTTCCTCCAAATGGTACGTTAATTGTGTTGGTCAAAGGCAGAGAGTGAAGCGAGAGAAGGAAAAAAACAGAACTACAGTAAACGCGGAAGGGTCTGGGCGTATGGGATTGTTTCTAAAACTTTGCACTCTATCGCCACCATTTGCTCAGCTGCTACCGTTAGCCGAAAAAGAAAAACATTGTTTCCGGTTGCTATCTGGGACCGCGGTGCGGCTGCAGACCTGCAGTGCTTGTGCTGAGATTGTAAATGAAGGCATGTGTTATGGGTAACGCGTTGCTGTACTTTGTTTTATCATTTTTCGTTTTTGTAGGTGTTTCTATCTGCTTCTCTTGCAGGCTGATTGTGTCACTGGGTTTAAATGAATTAAACAGATGATTTTTTGTTATATTGCATGTTTGTTAAAGAGTTTGATGTTTCCTAAATAATTGGCAAAATGAGGCATTCAAAAATAAGGATAAATTATGAACCTAGTTGTTGTTTGGTTTTATTTAAAACGCTACGGCTCTTTAAGGACTTTTAAATTATTTGGATTTTTATGTTATTTGCTTTGCTATTTTATCTAAATTAAAATAAAATTGATACATTTTACAAAAAAAAAATCATTTATTTTCTTAATTGGGAGAAAGCACTTTGGCCCGAGCATACACAAGGCCGGGAAAATGTTTCGCTTTGCTTTAAGTACCGGAATACCAATGCATCAGCTTCGGTGGGTGATAGAACGCGCGGTACTGTATAATTAATTTCCATCCCGTGCTTTTTACACCTTTTTCCCCGGGTTTGTGCTACGGATACGGATGAAAAACTTTTCTTTGAACGGTGTGGAAAATGGAGATGCGTCTGGCAAATGCTGCTTGTTCTACCCCGTTCCGTATAACTATATTTACAGCGCACGTAAAACGGCGTAGCAGGGCCTGTGTTCTGTCAATGTTAAGGGCGTGAAATGCTTTTCTAAACCGTGCGTTCGAATGACTGCGGTTCCTCCAAATGGTACGTTAATTGTGTTGGTCAAAGGCAGAGAGTGAAGCGAGAGAAGGAAAAAAACAGAACTACAGTAAACGCGGAAGGGTCTGGGCGTATGGGATTGTTTCTAAAACTTTGCACTCTATCGCCACCATTTGCTCAGCTGCTACCGTTAGCCGAAAAAGAAAAACATTGTTTCCGGTTGCTATCTGGGACCGCGGTGCGGCTGCAGACCTGCAGTGCTTGTGCTGAGATTGTAAATGAAGGCATGTGTTATGGGTAACGCGTTGCTGTACTTTGTTTTATCATTTTTCGTTTTTGTAGGTGTTTCTATCTGCTTCTCTTGCAGGCTGATTGTGTCACTGGGTTTAAATGAATTAAACAGATGATTTTTTGTTATATTGCATGTTTGTTAAAGAGTTTGATGTTTCCTAAATAATTGGCAAAATGAGGCATTCAAAAATAAGGATAAATTATGAACCTAGTTGTTGTTTGGTTTTATTTAAAACACTACGGCTCTTTAACGACTTTTAAATTATTTGGATTTTTATGTTATTTGCTTTGCTATTTTATCTAAATTAAAATAAAATTGATACATTTTACAAAAAAAAAATCATTTATTTTCTTAATTTTCCAATATGACAGCTAGACGCCGTATTTTCAGCATCATTAAAATAAAATAATATAAGTAAACAATAGCTTACTTACCTAACATACTATTTTAACAATTTAACTTGGATAAATGAACAATGGAATTTGAAAAGAAAATATGATAAAAATGAATGATGTGATAAACAATTTGATCAAAACATAACATATTTCAGGAAACAAAGGAAGAAACTCAAATGGTCAAATCAGTACAAGTCAGTCAATATAAAAACAAAGAATGGAAAAACATGAATGTATCTTAATGCAATTTACTAATTAGTTTAACAATAATAACAACAATAATAAATACAAAAAACAAATTGACAAAAAGAAATAATAATTTAAAACAATCATAAATCATTAAATACAATATAAAGAAACAAGTATGTCTATAGTTCGAATTAGAATTAGAAAAAAGTAATATTAACGAATAAAAAATATGATGATTTTATTTTTCCTAAAATAAAAATTTTCATTGAAAGCAGTTCAATTCCTTTAAAAGTAAGCTGATTAGCTAATGCTTTACTCAATCTCTTAAACATATAACACAACTTGATAAAGTAACTGATAATCTACTAACAGGCTCTTGATTAAAAGTGATTTTGGTAAACTTCAAGTTTGAGACCTAAAATGGTGAGCTACATAAAAAGACACTCATCTATATAATACCTTTTTTTAGTAAGCTTATTGCTAGCATAAAAAACTTCTCTTCAGAAGTTCTATTTCGTGGATAACATTTATCCTAATGACTAAAGGTTAAGTGATTTATTATGAGTCGTAAAATTTAAACAAAAAAAGGATTATTTTCCGGCAGTTAATAGTGTATTAATTTTTCTTAACTGCCTAATTATAGGCGAAATATCTATTGAAAGTAGTTTTCAATTCACAATCCATTTGAATGACAGCACATGCTTCACTCATCACATCAAATACACATTATAGACCATTTCCATGCCAAACATTCACATGGCAAGTCTAATCCTCAACCCAAAGCTCAATTCGATCCTTCCCTTTGGTGGGGTTTGGCGTGATCCGGATGATCCAACCCATTCGAACGAAACTATTTCAACTCGCAAAACCTTCGACCATCGCTTATATGGGGGGCTCCATCCTTCAGCATCGAACTGTCAAATGCCACCCAAGACAAAAATGGGGTTTTGCCATCACTGGCCGTTTTTTTTTTTGTTTAATGTCCGGTAGACAACTCCATCATAAGCTACCACCATATGGGCCAATTTGGAGCCACAAATCGTTTCCCATGAAAGCAACACAAGCTCACTTTTGTTTGCCTACATTGTGTCCATTCCATAGTGTACGTGTGTGTTCCCAGCGTTGCAATACGTTCATAAAATAGCAATTTTTTGAAGGAAAAACATCAAAATTGAGTGGAGCCAGTGATGGTTGCCAGTTTGCCGCGCATACTTTCCAACCTTTTGTTTTGTTCGATGACCGCCGTGTACCGTTTGGCTTGATTGACACTTGCATTCCTGGCCTGCTACAGACGACGACGACGACGACGTTCGCGTAATCTGTTGCGGGGTGAAGGAACGAAAAGCCATCAAGAAAACGAGGCAATCGAACGATGACCATCGGGGTGTATGGGACGCCGATTCGGTTGGGTTATTTCCCATTTCGGATCGCTTGTTGGTGCGGCTAGCTTCCTCTATCTGCGGGCGCGATCTGGTCGAGATGCGGCCAAATGTTTTGCTCCAAATCTGTCCAAATCTGATGGGCCCTTTTCTTCGCGAGGTTCGTGAGTGCAGAAGGCTTTCTTTTTTTTTGCTGTTGTTCGGTGGTGTTTGCTAGCGGAAAACAGTCGTTGCACCACTTCGAGATCGCGATGGTGCCATGATCGATGCGGTCCGATTGCGCAACGTTCGTTTTGAAGATGTGTATTTTCTACTGATTCATTTGAAACATGCGCAAATGTTGAAAATGAAGAGCGGAGGTTGACCTATTTGAGTCAGGTTTGGTTCAGGGTGGCAATTATCAGGAACACTAAGAGGGCGCCAAACATTGTAAGGGTATGCTAAAAGTATGCAGGAAGGCTTCGCGATAGATACAGAAAAAACATCCACAGAAAACTATATCTTCAACGAAAATTTCTTACGTGATCGTGATGAGTTTTTTTGTGCTCTAGACCTCTCAACAAATTGGAAGGATCTCCTGACTCTATAACATGCGGGTCCTTGATAAAAATTTGACTGATGACTTCAAAACAAAATACTGTCCAATAAAAAGTGTGTCAGTGAGTACATCTGTCAAAAGTTCCTTATGGTTCCCCGTTCTCTTTGAGATCATTTACTTTGCGGTGGACCCAGCAAACATGATCTAGATCAAGAAGTAGGACAGTTCGTAAGGTTACCCGTTTTGTGCGCTTATGTAAGCCACTCGTTTACTTACTCCACCATAAGGGTAACCTCTCGACATGTACAGTACCGGTGCGTGAAAGTTCGCGTGGAGCTAGTTTTGTTTTTGGAGAAGGCACATTATGTTTACACGATGAAAATGGCCCAATTAGTCGACACGCGTACGTCCGAACCCAAATCCCATCAATCCACACAAACACAGCACCAAACAAATCGGTTCCATATTGGCCATTTCCCGTCGTTCGGAGCGAAGATTTCCGGACCCTGCCACCCATCGGTCCTGGATTGCGTTTTGGGACGAAGTTGCCGAACTATCTGTTCCTGGCTGTTTGGCTACACTAGTTCGCGAACTCACCGGTAAACGTGCAACGTTTTTCGTGATTAATTACTGTCTATAAATTTGTTTACTCTCTTTCGGTTGATTGTGGGTGATTGCTGCAGCGCTGTGCGAACGGTACCAATAAAACGATTAAGTGTTGGTTCTTACATAAAATGGGAAAGTTTGATCCGCACGGCAACGGTTCACCTTCACCCCCCAATGGTAAAGGTATCCAATCTGGAGCATAATTGCGGTAAAGCTCTTCACGATGGTTCGAAGCCATTAAGAGGTGAAGGGAGTCAATCGAGGCGACGTTCCAGAGATTGCGAGAGCGAAGGTTTCCTTTATCAAATTGTAAATGGGGCCAGATTTATTACAGGTTTATATCACCTCGGAGCAAAACAACTGCTAGAGGTGATTCTAGCCGAACATTAAGGTGATCCAGATTGTTAGACGAATATCTGTCCCACAATTGAGGCAACTTTCGAGTGTAATGCGTGTCCTGAGTTCGAGTTCGGAAAGTTTGGCACAAAGTAGTACCTCTTTTCGGAATTCCGTTGTCCGGGTTAGAAGCAGCAAAGCGTTTATGGGTATGCTTTTGTCAAACGCATTACTCTTTGCGATGCCCTTCACCTGACTTGATACTTCTGCTCGTTGTCTATTGCACAGTTCAAGATCGGTAAATTTGATGGAATACTTTAACCTTAAAAGCCTGCCGGTGGTCTCAAAAGTTTTGTGCCACCAAGCCAGGCCGGTTTCAAGGACGCATACCGCCGTTCGGTGTGCTACTGAAAACTTCCCTCTATTATTAATTAGTCGCTAATAATCGGTGCCCGTGTGCAACAAACGAAAGGTGTAGCGCTAGTAGTGCTGGTCGCGAGTACCGAGCACATTGTGCTGAGTCGCTTTTAGCTACTGGTTTGCGGTACAGTGTACTTACAGTACAGTACACTCACACACCCAGTAGTGACCTCACGCGGTCGGTCGGCGTCAAGCCTGCACGTTCCTACACTCTCCTTTCACAGTGTCTGCTGTGGCTACTTACTGCGTTGGGATGGCCAGTGCGGCCAACCAATCATTAATTTTAATTATCTAACCGAGAAGACCGACCAGGGCGTACTGTGGTGCGCCTTTAGTGCCTTCAGTGCCTTCGATGGTCGTATGGTTTTGCTTGCTTTTTGCTGACGGCAACGATTTTCGTTATTATTTTTCCACCACTTTGCTGCTCGACTTTTTGGTATTCGTGTGTCAGTGGCAAAGCCTGGCCGTACCTACACACACACCCTCAAACAATCGAATGAGAGACCATTTTTCATAAATCATGTTTACGGGTTAATTTTACCAACCTGAACTCGGCGCTCACTGTAAAGTGCCTGACAAAATGTCATCGTGACGGTTTCGATGCGATCGGAGAGTTCTAGTCGGTCGCACACAGCCAGATCAGGGCCATCTAGACTTTGACTTTTGTGCCAGTTGTTGCCGTTTTCTTTTGCTCAGCTCAAAAGTAAAGCTTACAGCGAAGCCATAGAGTACCTTCGTCAGGTTTGCCCCCGTAGCCGTTGTCTTACGTAAGTTGCCTCGCGGGACCTTGAAAATTTGGAGTAATTATAGATTTACCCGTCGTCGTCGTTGTCGTCATTGCCATTTGGTAAAGAGCACGAATTCGTGTGCTTTAACTCAGTTCACTTTCGATCGGGTCGGGTGGAAACACAGAAGATCTGGTGTCTGGATAAGGTGTCCCCGGATACGGGTGCTTAACTTCTACGCTTCTTAGGAGCTCCAGATGTCCTTTGTAAGATACGAACCTCCCGAAACATAACAACCCGGGCCAGGAAACAATCTGACAGGCTTGCGATACGGCACGGAAGAAAAGTTTCACGAGAAGTTTTTTGATGGAGAATGGAGAACCGAATAGCATCCCGCACACGAGTTCAATGTCGCACAGTATGAGTGGTAATACCGGAAAGGAGTTCCGGATGTAGAATACTTGAGCAATTTGGTAATAAAACGATATTTTAATTACTGTACGTTGGAATACATCAGCCGCCACTTGAAAACTGAACTCGATGAATGTCGCGTTAAACTATTCGGAAGAACCTTGTCACCCTTGCAATAGAGCGTAAATTAAATGCCTGTTGTAGGGAGCATTAGTCATCCTCTAGAATCGAACAAGGATATTGGTTTGATGGTTGCAATAATTTATCGGTGTGCAGTACCATTGATAAATGACATCCGTTGCATTGGGACACAGTATACTTGTTGCATGTTGTTTACATTCATGTTTGACAGCTGTCATACGGTGCACGGTATACTGTTTCCGCACAGAAGGATAATGCAGCCACGGAAGCGAATGCAATTCGGTGAGGGTGAACAACCGCTTGGAAGCTAATTTATTGCCGGTATAAATTCTGAATCACTTTCCTGTGTGTCTCTATTTACGTCAAACGGCATTATGAATTGTAATTGGTAGAACATACAAAAATTGCTTGTATTCAAAATGACACGTCCTCACTTAGCGCACAGGATATCGAACATTTCGCCCACTTGTACATTTTAAGGCTATTTTTAAAATCACTCGCTCCGAATCGATCCCTATCCCAAGGATGTGCGGATCGTTTCACAGGGTGTCAAAAGCTGCCTTGAAAGATGACTTGTATAGGTCGGATTTTGTTTTGGTTGTTGTGCAGTAAAATCCCACGGATTACACGGTGAGTGTGGTTTGGGATGTACACTCGTCTGTGCTTGTGCGGTTTTGGGCCTGCCGATAAAGTTTACAACGGAAGCGCGCGTTCGCTCCGGGCATCGTTTGTTCCGTTGATTCTTTGCTATTTTGTTGCTGACGCTTTGCGACTACGGCGAACACGACGGCTCGTTCGTATTCGCCCGGTGGCCATTTTCATCACGCGAAAACAAGCTATTTTAAGGAATTTAGAACGATAACAAGCGTAATGCGACCGAAAAAGGCGATTAAGCGATCGAAATTGTTTATGCGAACGATTGTGCCGACGCCGACCGACCGATCGAACCTATCGGGCACGTGTAATTTTTATCGATTCTGAGAAGCTGGGAAAGCATCGACAAGAAAAGGAAACCCAAAAAAAAAACAGGATACGAAATAAAATGGCTACTGCTCGAGCTCCCGAAGCGCACAATTAAAGTACGGCGAAGCGTTTCCTTCGGATGTTTTTTCTTTTGACTTATGGGTCTTTCTTGCCTTTGAGACAAACAGTCGAATGTTTGATGTTTCTTGTTTCGTTGCCATTGGATGCCCCGTTTCTGTACCTGCAAACTCACACGACCTCACTGCCGAAACGAAGCGGCAACGAGTGTTTGTGTGCTGTGACTTTTGAGAAGTGTTTTTCTTTTGCGGTTTGTGAAACGGAAAAACGAAGGAATTTAATTAATTGAATTCCATCCCTGTTTCATGGGGGGAAGTTTTTTTTTCTCTGCTCCCATTTTTCCTTCTGCTCCATGGTTATCGATGGCGTGAGGCAGTGTTCTAGATCGCTGGAAGCTGTTACAGTTTATCATGCCGGAGGTTCTGGATGTTTGGGTTTCGGGATGTCAAGAAGATGTTACACGTGCCCGGGTTGCAGGATGTTGACGGTGGGTGGTAACGTTTGAAATTGTAGCCTTTTTGTACTGCTAGCGTATGGGAGCGAGTTTGGGTGTGTACAATTGGATACACATTTCGAAAGCAATCAGCATTCTCATTGAGGTGCGTTACCGAAAGGATTGTTCAAAGAAATGCGTCCCATTTGGTTTGAACGTTTCTAGGAATCCTTGAATGTCTTTGGCGCACTGAAGATAACAGGAGAGCACTTAAACATTTCAATGGAATTCTTGTCAGGTATTAATTGTATTAGGATCGCTTGATGCTCCAAATTGGGAAATATGTAATGACATGCTTTATTCAGAATCAGATATGGGAGGCCAAGATCTCTGGAGGACCAAAAAGTACAAAAAGCCTCTGAAGTTCTAATTATTCTAAAAATTGTGTAATACTTATTCTGAGCTATGTGATGGAGTCTTCAACATCAAACACCCTGCATCCAAAAATTGCCAAAGAAAGTGCATTTTCCTTCGCACAAAGCACGCCTTGTTGCATAAAACCGGCTTGGTGCAGGCGTCATTTGATCTCTCACCTTATTCAACGATTGCACACATTTGTCCTCAGTTCTTCACTTGCGAGCTCCGGACCCAGCTTGCAGTAACTGGTCGATGGTTGCTTTCGATACCGCAATGGACTTCATTCGAATGGATTTGCCCGTCAATCAAACGCGCCAATCCGTCGTGTACTGGAGCCACAAACACCGATTCCAGCCCGACGGGGTAACAGACCGACCGAGGACCGAACCACGGCAGTTCAAATGTACCACCCGTGGGTGATTTATGGTTATTCAATACTCACCATCATTATGTGTCATTTTAGAGACAGAACAGTCAGCCAGACCGTGGTAGCATGGACGGGGCATCATCACCGTGCCTGTCAACACCAACCCCATGCGTTTCGTGGGGGCGAGATTGTCAACCTTTTGGCAGTGTTCTCTTTTTATTGGCTTTGACCCATTGACTAGAGGGTTTGATTTTTTAAATATTTTTTTTTATTCCTCCGCGGGTTGAAGGCAGGCGATGCCATTTTCGTTGTTAATTCGTGTTCTTTTAAGCGCCGGTACATTACGGTGCTGTGTTGTCGACGTCGCCGGGCCGTCCTGTATGAGGTCGACAATTATTACGAAAGCTTCATCACCTCGACGGAGGCAACAAAACAAAACAAAAAAAAAAACCGCACGCGAATTAACGCTGATGCTGCCGGAAGGAATCTTTGCCATGTAACGGGTGGCTTTTATGTTCATGTTTACTTAACGTGGGGTGGTTTTCTTTTTTTTTCTGCTCAATACAGCATCACTAGCGAGTACTCCGAAGCCTAAATGGTCACGATGAATCGGATGGTCGCGGTGCGCTGGTAGGGTGAAAATTATTAATATTCATGATGAAAAGAATGCTCGTTACGTTACGCGATTACCATCGACGCCCGAATGTATGCAATGCATTACACACATTCTGTTTTAAATTAACGAATAAATCACTCTCAACACGTGCAACATTGAAAGCTGAGCAAAAATAAAATTTAACAACGAATAGTGCAATAAGCAAATCGGCAGATAGTATGCAATTGCAACCTTCAACCCTATGCAAAACCCACGCCGGCAAGCGCCTAGAGCCACCGTTGCATGGCATTATTGGTCGTACGTTGCAGCACCGCCCATCGAAGCGACAATTTAATCAGCTTAATGACATTAGCTACAAGCGTCGCGTCGAAAATAGGTCTCGATCAATTGCTTGTGCACTATATTTTGTTTGGTTCGCCCTTCTGCATCTGGCCTCGCTTGCTTTATGCAACACTTTGTAACCTGGTTCAGTAGATGAGTTGTGGGGCCGAGCATCATCGGGGGAAGGAGCTGTAGGTGGGCGAGCGTGTTTTCATTACTTGCATTACTTTCGCCGTCCTTCGACCCTTTGGAGTTGAAACGCCCCCAGAACCCGAGAGAGTTGCCCCAGTTGGGTGAAGCTGTGCGGTAGTCATTCCTTCGGTTGCACACCCAAGACTCGAACCCCGGTGCCCTATTTCTAGCCTCGGCATACGATCGGTGGCGTCGTCGCAGTGACACACCTCGATAGTGTTGTAGCCTGTTGCTGCCAGTGTCCTCTAGCGATCGGTGATTTTTATCCAAGCGTTTTTTGTTGTTGTTGCTGTTGTTGCCCTCTTCCTTTTCCCAGAGCGCCTTAAACCAGTTTCTTATGGGACTTGTTTCGTGTAGCTGCGTGGCTGCGATGGTGGTAGTACCGTGCACTTAATTTTCTTCCTAACTCGATGACTCGCCACCTACCACCTCAGTCGGGTCGGTTCGGTGAGACATTCCGTGAAGAGTTCGGGTTAGTTTGTTGTATCGTTTTTTGCTTGCTTGCTACTTTACGCCTTTTTGCTACTCTTTCCCATAGTGTGCGGCACTCCCTGCGGACGAGCGAATCGTGAGTAATTTTAGGGCTCCATGGGAGTGTTTTGAGAAAGAGTGGGTGCTCGGTGTGTTGGGAGGTCGAGGTTTAAATAACTCCAAATAACTTGCCCGATCACCCGATCGGTGTATCGCTGACAACATCATCAATATCAAATGTGACCGTAAAACGGTTAAGACTCTGGATAACAGATGGTGAAAATATTGGCACCACCATTAGGGAGGTGATGGCGTTTTATCCTCCAAGTTATGGTGTCCTTGGACAGCACAGATTTAAAAGTCACAGATGATTTCAGGTTTGAACTGAGAGTGACGCGTTTTCGCTACAGACTGAACACAAATGATAACTTGTTTAGTATCGTTTGTTTGCCGAAATGTATGCAATTGTAGCACATTACATCTGGTTTCGTTCCAATAAACGGGAAGAATTCTTTATTTTGTTGCATAGTTCCACAACAAAGTAGACAATTTCTCCTAACTGAATGCATGATTCCACTATATGATTGTAAAATTCTATATGGAGCTTGCAATATTTCACCATGCATTTTAATTCTTTCTCATTCCACTGAGTAATTCTAAAGATTCATTTTATGGAGTGAAATCCTGTATAGAAAATACAATAAAGTTATTTTGCAACTAATTTTTACAATCTATGGAATTTGTAGCAATTCAATTTAAGCTTGTTTCAATTTTTCAACTGTTTTACTAGAGTAATACAAGGTTCGGTAAAACAAATTTGCCTGAATGTATGCAATCGAAATACAATCAAAACAGTTTACATTCAACTGATTCAAAATATTACCAAAGTTTTTTTTTCAGTATAAATGAGAATTCAAACTATTCTCTATATAACCTTGTAATAACTATCTTTAGGAGGGTTTGTTTGCATAGTCAAGCTAATCGATGGGGTGTGGGCTTGTCATCCATATGCCATACACGGAAGGCTTAAAGTCCGATTTATCTCCCAGCCCAAGATCATTTCGATCGTTCGAGAAACCAAACACGCACATTCGCCATACAACTGCACTGTCATTCGATCGACCTCTTAGAATGACCTAAATGATTTCTTTCGTGGAATCGTGCACTACCCGAGGCGAGGATTTTACCGTGCACCGTTGCCAATCGACTTAAAATTTTAAAATTACCTACGAACCTTTAACGCAAGAGTTTTTTATTCAAAATTTTGTACAAGATATCTTGCACGCATCGAATCACCGCGCACGTTTAGGTCGAATTCCTACCAAAATTGTAAACACCACTCTTACTTTTTTTTGCGAGACCCTATCACAACGAAACCAACTAATCTCATCGTTCGTTTTTTTGTTTCTTTTTTACCAGCTTGAGGTGTCATCACTGCCACAACGGAACCGCTACCGTTCGTTCCAAGATCCGACCAACTTTAGGAGTCATAGAGAAAGGTAAGCAAAGGAATGCGGCGTTGAGGGCTATGCTTTACAAAACACATCCGATCACACTGTGCGTGCCAGTTTATGAGCCCAACACTGTTCACTGATTTGAGCAAACTGAACTGCAGCAGCATTGCGTTTCGGGTACTTCGGGTCTGCGTGTGTGTTTGTGTGTGAGGTTATGCGGGCCAGCCAGGTTTCCCGGAGACAAATCTCATTTCACAGCTGGGTAAGCTGAGCTTGGACGCTTCATTTTTGTTTTGTGTTTTTGGGGTTTGTGCATTGTTCCAAGTGGTAGTGGTAGTGGCGGGCCTGGAAATTGGTCAAATTACTTCATCCGCACCACTAAACCAATGGGGAACTCCGGGTGCCCCTATGATGAGGGTGCTGTAGCACCGATGGAAACTGTGACAGCTTCACTTACGTCAACGCATTTCCACCGGACCGGAAATCGGGCAGAGCGCATAGCGTAGGCTCGATGCCGGGTTTCTGTTTTTGGTCGATGTGGCGCAATGGAATTCGGGTTGGAAAGTTTGTTTTTCGTAAGAGCCATTTTACTCGCTTCAATAGGTATTTCCTTTCCCGGGTGAGGCTGATTATAAAGTAAAAATTTTAACAAATTTATAAAGCTATAGAAAAGTCAGATGCAGTTAGCTGGATTAACAGTTTCAAAATTGTGTATTAATTTTGCGGCTTTGCTCTCTCTCTCTCTGTCTCTTGCGTTAAGAACTTCCTTCAGAAATGTGTGATGAATGACAATGAGTTTTCCGCCGTGCAATGGTGACTGTTGAACAAAACAATTACGCATTCACACATAAGTGCTGACCACCGACACACATTATGGGAGGAAAATCGGGACCATTTTCCGCATTGCCCAAAACTTCCGAAAAACTGTCCCACTGTGGCCAAAATCTGCGTGGAAATGCACACAGCTGGCACGGATCCAGCGTTCGAGCGCTGCTTCATCATTTTGTCTGGTCAGGCGGGGAACTTTCCGTATCGGTGGTCCTTGCCATCGAATGGGACACAAATTTGCCAACAATTATATTATAGCCTTCCTGAACCATTCCAACAGAACTACCGGAACCGAGCTGCTCGAGCGTGAATTTGAGGGTGGCATGGTAATAATTTCTCCGGGGTTCGTTTTTCTAATTAAATGTTTCGTGTG